>JASDQU010401893.1:0-10825 GCA_032191745.1 Picea mariana | reverse complement strand
TCGAGAGCTCTCGTATGCCTGAAGGTCAAAGTACATCTTGTCTGTCCATTGAAAAGGATGTGTGGCACTAGATCTGAGGATGCAGAGACTTCGCACTCTGAAGGGGAATAGGGTGCAGTGTGTTGAGAACTCGTGAAGGGCCCAAAGGCTGGAATTAATATCAATTGTTGGTTGAAGAGGACATGTGGATGGTCAATTAGACCTTTGTCAGTTCAGTGTTGGGAGGTATTGTCAGCAGCAGACATTCAATAACTCTCGAAGTCCAGAGTTCTAAAGTGGATTGTGGTCGTTGGCTGAAGAAGGAGTGAGAGCCATCGATCTGGGGTGCTATAATTGTTAAGGTTTAATCTATTATTAGGTTTCTTTTCAATTCACTAGATAACCATAGCATAGATAGGATCACTGACAAATACACAATCACAAGAGACACAACATTTATCCTAGGAAACTCTCATGGGGGATAAAACCCAGCAAAAACTTCCTTAATATAGATAGCCAATACAATGCCAAGAGAATAAACCAAACAAGACAGAAATTCCTCTCCCAAGTATGCACCTCTCTCTCTTCCTTCTTCTCCAACTGCAGCTCCAAACTTGTGCTCTGATGATCAAGTGAATGAGTGAAAAAATGAGGTGCTAGCCTCTCTTACTTATACAATCTGGCAGGCGCTGAACTGGGGTGTCTTTTCACTGGCAGGGCCAACTTCTCATTCTGGGTGGTTATAACCACTTTAATATATTCTGGGGCCGACTTTTCATTTAGCCCATTACAATTAGGGTTTGACCAATCCGCAAAAGGGAATTTGGTCATTTACAATACTCGACATGATCAATCCACAAAAGGGGATTGATATAATGAATAATACATCAATAATAATTAGAATACTCTTTGCAGTTACAATATTTCAACAACAATTCGGTGGACCGACACTCTGAAACAAGTTACAGTTGGAGCAAGGAAAAGTTGTCGAAGCCCGGAGCGTGAAGTAAGCAAGGACCCTCAATCTAGAGAAAATGACCACTGTCTAATCTGCTTCGGAGTTCAACAACTACGAGAAATTGAAGGTGTAGTGCAGTCAGGGCTCCCGAAGTTCAAAGTCCCGGAGCTCATCGTGACCGTTGATTCTTCCAAAGGAGGAGAGTTGTTGATATTCGTAGTTGTTCGGTACTTCTCTCATTCATGAGTTCGAAGGGATTGGAAACTTGGGGTATTAAAGCTCTCGTATCACCTGAAGTAGCGCATGGTCACAATCCTTGGTCATATGCGAATTTCGGCCCGAAATTGTTTTCTAAAGGTAAAGGGGAGTTTGGCCCGCGGGTTTTGGTCCAGACTCACGTGGAGGACTCTGATGGCATATAAGGACCCTCCCAGACTTGGTTTTACGTGTGGGGAATAGAATTAAAGGACCTACGTACATTTAGGGGGGACTCATCAAAGAATATGTTAATCTTTCATGTCTCTTTCTTTTCTTCCTTAAGTTAAACCTGATTCTAAAACAGACAAACAAAAATCTAAGGAGCACTATGTTTGGATGATGTGGGAATGGAGAGAAACAAAATGAATGGGTGAAAAATTTGACAATGGTCAATGTTGTGACGATGAAGATGAAGAAAGTGCTCAATTGGAGTACAAAGAAACTCAAGCATTAGAGGAAAAATTCTACCAGTGTTTAGTTGATGTTATTGTTCACATTTACTTTCTTATATCTCCCATGTCTTTATTCTCGACTCAAATTCTGTTAAGTTTTCAAGTTATGATACTTCATAATAGTTTGGGTGAGGACCTTCCTTGTAATGGGATCCTTTGAATACATTTTGACACTCTTTTGAATATTTTGTGACATGGTTTTAAATACATACTTTTACAAGCTATTTTTGAAATATTATATATGTTTTGTTGTGTTGCTATATATATCGTTATGCATTGTACTTGTATTGTCGTGATGTTGTGCTTTATGCATTATTCTCTTATGTTGTTATGTTGTTATGCATTATAACCATATCTCTTACCTCCAATGTTCAAGAATAAGTTATTGAGAAGCTCTTGCCTGCTGTGGGTAGTTTCGAACTAGCTAAAACATAGAGAGTTTTTCCTCACAGATTAAGACCCTGAGGCAACTAAAATTGTTTTTCTTTCAATAATCGAGAATTACCTTGCTTTAAGAAAGAATTATTGGTGCCAACCAAAAGAAGAAAACAAAGTTTTCCATTATCTCATATAGTGATGGGCCTCGGTAGACTTTCGGCTTAGAATCCCCAATCTTGTTGTTGAAACTTCAATGGGCACCATGCTTAGACCGTGCTTACAATGAAACTCAATGCAACAGGAAGAGTGATTGCATCTGGATCACATGAGAGGAATATACGTTTATGGAATCTGCATTGGAATTACAAGAATTTTATTGTTTTAATTCTTGTTTTCCTTCACAATCTGATGATGGGACTGCACAGCTTTGGGATTTGCATCATAGAGGATCGATTTAATCCTTTCTAAACAAATACCAAATCAACATATCCATTTCATGCATATACAACAGTCGTTTCAATCCATGAGACAACGTGAATGTGAAATTAGAGGAATTGTGTCAATCCATGACACAACCTGAATGTGAAATTAGAGGAATTGTGTCATAGATGATTTTAGGGGCTAATTTTCGGCAATGGGATAATTTTCCATGGTTTTCCCCAAAATAAGATTCACCAATTTCCATTTTTCTAAAAATGATTCGCCTAATTTCTATAGAATAAAATTATTTTACCTTAAAAATCGCCAAAATTTTATAGAAACTATATAAAATCCGTAGAAATTTGAATATTTTTACAAACTTGTCGCCAAACATTTTACATTTTGCATATTAAGGACTAGTAAGATTAGCCCATGTTTCTACATTTTAATATGAATTTCCATCCTCAAAATTATCCCTGAATTGTGTTTGTCTCATGCCAATAGGTGTCCTATGATGATAGCATAGAAACCTAGTGCATAGACCATTTTTCTCTTAGGTAAGCTAAGAAGAGCTCATTTCCCTTTCTGAATACTGATAATTCTTTTCAAAGAAAACATAAAACAAGCATAATAAGTATTGAAATATGAAGATGCTCAGGCCATGCCAAAAAGTGAAAGGAAATAAAAACATCATTCATCGAACCAACAAATATATAAAGAAAACAAAAATAATTATGGCAAACAAATTGAATGCCCAGATAACCAAATCCAGATATTAAGCCTAATATAGTATGTCTCAAGTAAACACGAAAAAACTTCAACAAACTTTTTTTAACTCAAGAAAAGGCTCTACCTTTAATCCAAACCCAATTATCAAAGGGATTCATATTAATACAACCTGAGTGGGCCTAATGGTTAAGAACATGTGTTTCCTCTTAAGAGGTCACAGGTTCAAATCCATAGGGGGTAGGGTATGTATACCTTCGTAGACTTTACCATTCAAATCGTTGGGCGGAGGGGGGTCCCTTGTCCCACAAACAAGCGGGTCTCATACACCAATTTGGTGTGCTGGCTTGGCCGTGACCTTAAAAATAGATTATTATTATTATTATATTAAACCAACCAAGACACAACAAAGGGTTCATTGGAGTGTCAAATGAGAACTAGAAGCATTCAAGGGATTAACACAATATTTAACCAAAATCAACCCAAAATTCTAGTCTACTCAACAAAATGCTCCTAAACAAAGCAACAAACAAATGATTAAACTTTGCCAAGATATCGGAGGTGGAAACCAATCGTAATTTCATTTACTTCTCATGATTCACATTGTTTTTCATGTAATAGAAATGGACAGGATCCGAAGATTATTTTTTCAAAGAGCTCAATCTATACTAGGAATCCACCAATTTTGAATATTCGATTTCAAGGGCCTTGATAGCATATTGAAAATTGTTTTGGTTAAAGGAGCAGATGTCTTCTCGATGGTTGATTGAATAGGTCCCAAAGGAGTATAGCCACTAGATTCCGAGGAAATTATAAACCTTACATACATCTCTCATATATAATTTATCTCAGAGGATGCATACCCAATACAGAACTAAATTTTAAAGACCACTCCTTCACATCAGTCTTGTTTATGGTCAAAAATATTGATGGAAAGCAATAACAAATATCCATTTGGAGAGATCGTAGTCCAAGTTGTTTTTGTCCTATAGATTAAGGGTACTTCCTAGATTAATCATGTTGAAGACTACTTTCTTCATCATACTAGAAAATAACTTGGACATATCCAAGTGACCAAGGCCAATCATTTTGGCTAGGTATACAAAGGGTTCCTCTATTTCTATGGAGGGACTTTGGTTCTAAGTCATACTAATGTAGATTTGTGACTATAAATAACTTGTGAGAATTGCATGTTTCATTTACACAATTTTTGAAAGGAACACCGGTAGAAATTGGACATGGAAGGTCGGTTTTGTATTCCAATGATTGATTGGATTTGATAGGTTTTATGATTTTGACCTTACCCTCATCGTCTTCTTTATACAATCACAACCAACTTCATCCATTCATTTCACTCATTCATCAACGAAGAAATGATGAGGCATACATTTCCACCACACATCAACAACTCGCTACTGGTAATTCTTTTCAAACTTGATAAAACAAAATGAAGTGAAAAGTCATTTTTCAGCAATTCATTCTTTCTTCTTCTTTCAAATTCATTATTTCATCAACGAACACACAATGAGGCATACATTTCCATCACACATCAACAATTCACTACTCACTGCTGGTAATTCTTTTCAAACTTGCTAAAAAAACAAATCGATGCCAGTTATTCTTTCAAACTTGCTAAAAAAAATTAGAGCACCAAATCATTTTTCAACCATTCTCCTCGAATCTTAAAAAGTTCACATGTGTTTCTAGGATTTTAACCTACCATGTCATTTATTGTTTGAGCAACCACTACATCCAACAAAAACAATTATAGACAACTGAATATAACTAGAAAATAAAAAGATTCCCTCGTAATAGTTATACACTACGATATAATTAGTCCGTTGGTACAAGCATGGCTTTTTCTGGCTGCTTTTGCCAATACTTTACAAATCACTCATTGAGAAAAGGTTGATATAGAGAATCGAACACAACAATTTCAGCTGAAACTGGGAAAAGAACTCCCACAACCCATAAAGATAACCACTAATAAATGATCCCCTAAGTACATGCATTATTTTTCCAAACATTTATACGGAGTTTCTTTAAATGGACCTTGGAATTTTTTAAATACCTTGCAAGGATATTTAAATATTTAAATACCTTGATATTTTATCGTTCTGCTACACTAACACCATCGGGTAGATATACCATTGTGTTGTGAACATGTAAGCTTTTTAATTTGCAGTAACAAAGAAGAAGATCAATTGAGCTTGAGCACTTGTAGGGGCTATGATACCACAAGAGGTGAAAGGTGAGGGGGTCTAAGGGGGGGTTTATGCCTAAGAACATCTACCTTTTGAGCCTTCACCCATTTCAAAATTTGAGTTTCAAAGTTAAAAGAGGTTAAGAGGAGTGGAGGAAACAAATTCATCAATCTAAGCCACGATTTCCTAAAATCTGGCAAGTTTCCCTCCCCTACATTATTGGAACTAGAAAAGAAGTTGAATTTGAATTATCTTGCCATCATGCATTGATGGGAAACTCGAATGAGAAGGAAGAGGTTGTTGGAAAAGGGAGAGAGGAGAGAGGAGAGAGTTTTTTTGGGTTAGACAAAAAAAAAAAAAAAAGANAGACCAGCCATGAAAGAAAACTTTTAGGCTTAGAAAAGTGCCAAGAAACCAAGGGGGATTCTGCATAAGCTTGGGATATCAACCTGGACCTTTCTATGCACAAAGGAAGATTTTCAGAAGAATTTGTATTGTCCTACTTTGAACTAGTGGTATCATAGCCCAGCTAGGAGGTGGTGTCCGTTGCGGACTACGCACAGTTGGGTGGTGTCCGCTGCGGACTACGTACGGTTGGTTGTTAGATCTGCAATTTTGTTTCGAACAGATAATTTTATTTCTACATATACATTTGAATTATATCAGTGTAGTAGTGAAAATTCTGGTTAGATAAGTGGTTGATGTTCTTAATTTTAATTTTGGGCTACCTGACTCATATACATAAGCCTTTGGAACTCAATATTACATGATCACTTTTACCGAAATTTGTCTTAGTTTCCAACCAAATGTTGCAATTGTCTATTAGAAGTCTTCCTTCCAGTCAAATTTCCAAAGCTTGAGAAGAATCAGTGAGAAAACAGTCATCGTCGTCGATACGAGAAAGAATCATGAATTTGTAATTGCACATGACCAGGGACTCCATTACACAACCAATATTATCATAAAAAAAATTGCAATACATTTTTCCTTGGCAACCACAGCTGAGCTTAACTTGAACTTTTTCACCTAGAAAATTATTGAGAATGTTGAATTCATGGGTCTGAACATCTCATTATTTATACCTAGAAAGAATATTGTTCGGTTCACATTTTTGTTCTGATTGATATTGGAATAGGATCAAAGTTTAAATTTTCTTTTTTTAATCGATTCAGACATACATTAGTGCAAAATTATGCAAGCGTGTAGTTGAGGAAGACCACAACTTTCATATTTCTCTTTATATTTATGTTTTGATGTTTCTTGACTAAAAACCAGAACACTGAAACAAAGGTTAATAGTAATTCAGTGAGTGTGGCCAAATCAGCAACTTTGAACAACAACCTCAGGTCCTTTTCCTTTTTAGTCTTTTTTTTTGTGATGTTTAGCAATGGGATGGTTACAAAACCCAATTGATAGACAATCTCGTTTATGCTCCAAGGGTTATCAACCTGTCATAACTGGGATGGAATAGAATAACAAGAATAACATTTGACTGCAATCCATGCCCTTGTTGAACAATTTTTCAGGTGTTGGGACCCAACCACTCAAAATTTGCAAAATACTTTCCAAGAACTCAAGGACCCTCTTTACAAGGACGGTTTTCTAGTGGATGATGAGTTGATAGTTAAAGAATATGAAACAAAAAAGGAACATCATCCACCCTCTGCAGAAGAAGCGCTTGAAGAACATGTTCATATTGAAAACTACCAAGAAAAAGGAGTTTTCGATAAAGTGTAACATGTTGAGAACCCAAATGAGACATTGGTATCCTTTCTCTCACTCGATGAAGGTGAGGTTCTCTAGTCTTTCTTTCCTTCTGCACATAAAGTTGAAAAAGCAATTAGTCTTAATGATGAAGAATCTGTTTATGAAGAAGACTTCCATAAAGTGAATTGTATTGAAGATCCAGTTGAAGTCGCCCTAGTCTTGGTGATTCATACACACAAAAACAAAGAGATGGTCGATTTCAATCATATATATGGTCTTATGAAGGAACCCTTGGATGTGGTTGATGAGCATATAGACACCTTTATGCATTTTGGGAGGTGTATATGGGACATGGGTTGTTTTTATTTTGATGGAGATCCCATCTACGACATCGGGGGCACCTTTCAGGTAAAGAACGCGAAAATCATTTCTTCGAAGGATTTATTTTCACAAGTAAGTGATCCATATAGTTGGCAGACTCATGTTGATATGTTCATAGACCTTTTTCATCTTCCATAGGATGACTTGTTTCCGCATACTCATGGTTGTTCCCAACCATACCTTGGGAGTTGTGATGCATATTCTCTTTAGCACTTAGATTTGTTAAATGGAAAACACTTTCGGCCTTCTTTTTGTTCAAACCTTGATGGATACAAGGTCATGGCCATCCCAAAGCAATCAAAAACTCACTCTATAAAGCAGGAATATTTTCATCTTGATGATTTTTGCAGGGATTTGTGGATAAAGAATCAACTTGCTTTGGGTTTTGGGAGGATTCTTTCTCTAGACCTGAGGTTGTCCCTGATCTCATCTCTCCTTCTCAAGGAAAATTTAGGATCTTCTTGGGACCTCTCATCTTCTCTCAATCTTCAAGAAGCAATGGTGTGCTAAAGGAGGATGAAGATGAGTCGTCATCTATACAGGGTGGCCCTCTTTAGAGATGGATTGATCAGGCTTGTGGTCATCCTTTTCGACGGGATTGTTTCCCTCCCACCCACCTCCATGAGTTGATTTCTATGATTGATTACATGTTTATTTATTCTTATGACTATTTTATGCTTGAATTATCTTTGTTGTACTACATGATTCATCGCAGGGGGAGATACCTTGATGAAATGGTGAGAAGTTGGTTGCATTGGTTGTACGACTTCACCTGACATTCTCGGGACTTAACCTTCAGTTCCCCATGTTAGTAGGTAGGTCATTTTCTTTCTTGCACTTGCATTTTTATTTCCTCATGATAGATTAGTTGCATTTATCTATATTTTCATGTCATATCTCATTTTTCATTTTTCTCTTCTTGCATTATTGCATACTTTCTTTACATCATTTTCTTTCATCATATTACATGTTATTTTAGAAACTTTTGAAAAAATGCAAAATTTTTATTTAAAGACTAGTTGAAATTTTGAATTTTTTATCATATGGACAAAGGGTGATTGAGGCACCCTCGATATCCACATTTTTTTGGTTTCAGAGTGTGTAGGCACATGTCTTACCACAATATGTTGAGGTTCTCATGCACTCTACGATGAGTACATATCCCCAAGTAGGAGCCAAATGTTATCCCCCACTCCTAGGTATAACTAAGGAGATGATGTATCGAGGCCCTCAGGTTGTAGACATGGAGTATAGAGAGGCATATGAGAAGACAGTGGGGGCCATCATACCACACATCACCATTTGATCGATGGGAACAACATCCACCACACCTAGATTTTCCTACAAAGGACAACAGGTCTTGTTTCATAAGGTAACAAGTTTGATGTCATGGTAAGTGTCATTGTCATATTTGGAGCATTTGAACATGTTTCTAAGGATACTTTATTGATTTTGAAAACATTTTCTTGGAAATTATACTTTTTTCCCTATTTCACCTTGGTGAGTGTCGTGGTTTCCTAGTAAGTGGCCACCCTCAGGGAAAGGGTTACTACCGGGGGGTGTCCTTGAAGGTTCATCATACCATTCTCGCTCATACTTGCCACCTTCCATCACTTCTTCCCCTTTATTTCCCCATATTTTAGGTTTTTAGGCTTATTGACCCAAGAAGGGCATGTACCTTATTTCATGGGAAGAAGGGGCCACTAGGCTCAGAGGTTCCCTATCAAAAACATCATGCATTAAAATCTCTCCCTGGGATCCCGAGAGCAATGAAACACTTCTCAAAAAAGTAAGGTACCCATAAAATAAATAACTAATTAATTAATAACACTTTCCAAGGTAGAGCATTTTTGGGCTATCCTTTTAGTGCCCCTTATTGTCTTCAACTTGGAAAATCATCCAAACCAAGGTATAGTGTATGTGGGCTATGCATTTCCTTTTTAGTACCCCTTATTGTCTTCAACTTGTTGAAACATGAAAAATAAATGGCTAATAAAGGGCTTTGAAAAATATGCTTTAAAAACAAAAAGAGGAAAAGAAAGTGGCTACCCCTCAACAAAGGCGCCCATAAATTAGACAATATGAGCCCTTGTATGTCATGAATCCCCATAACTAGATGTCTAACCCCGTCCACCTCACATTCACTACATAACCTAGAAAGGATTCTCCTTGGGAACATCCCCTACTTGAGGAAAGTTTTCACCCAATAGGACATTATGCCACCCCTCCCATATCTAAATTTGGACAATTGTATAAGGTCTTTAAGAATTTGTTTATTTTTAAGAAGGAGGATTTGATGCACATTTCTGGGTGGTTCTTTTATTAGATATGGATAACTTAGCATGATATTGTGACTTATGGACCCTTCGAGGGCGTACTTGTTTGTCTTTGCAGGTCCTTGACAGGTGAAAGTTTGAACATGGAGGCACAAGGTTCCTTGGACCTTCATTTGGGGCATGAAGCCCACAAGTTGGATGATGCGCCCCCTCATCTTGGGACAGCCCGGATGACGGATTTTTCCTTTGGAAGCATTTGATTATCCACTGGAGGTGACTCGCTAGCCTTCCCAGCCCCAATGTTTGCTTTTGGAGGCCATACTCTTCTATTTTGGGGCATGATATCATCACTTGGAAGGATAGGGTTTGATTGTGCAAGGGGTTTTGATAGTGATGTGGCTTGGATTGATGGAGAGAGAGATACTTGACATGCATATGACACTTATAGGCAGGATATATGGCCTTTGGAGGCCCAACGATTTTTACCCTAAGCCAAAACCTCCTAGTGGCCCAATGTCACTCTTTAGGGCATGATGTCACCCCTAAAATGGGTGACATGTCACCCCTAAAGGAGGTGACTCGCTAGCCTTCCCATCCCCAATGTTTTCTTTTGGAGGCCATACTCTTCTCTTTTGGGACATGATATCATCACTTGGAAGGCTAGGGTTTGATGGTGCAAGGTGTTTTGATAATGATGTAGCTTGTATTGATGGAGAGAGAGATACTTGACATGCATATGACACTTATAGGCAGGATATATGGCCTTTGGAGGCCGAACGATTTTGACCCTAGGTGATCCGGATTATTTTTGGCACGAAATGAGAGCGGAGATATAATAAAGAAATGCACAGAGATATCGCGTATATCCAGTAATATAACTAAAATATATCAGAGATGCAACCATAAACACAGAGATACAGTAATACACGATTTCTATTAATGAAAGAAATGTATAGAGACTGTAAAAATACAGAGTGAAAGACTCGCTAGAATGGTGGCAGCTTATCTCTGAGAAGAGATGTGACAGCTACTCGCATTCGCAAGAAGATGGTTACAATGAGGCTCTGGAGGCCTTTTTACAATAAT
>JASDQU010401886.1:0-10792 GCA_032191745.1 Picea mariana | reverse complement strand
GATGAGGTATTCACAAGATACATTAAAGATCGAATCAACTACCTGTACAATTAAGGGCTTACCAAGTCAATATAATTAGAAGTGAGCTTCAAATTTGATAATAGATGTCATGGTTGTGGCCAAGGGTTTGCAATCCTGCATCTGGAATTTCTCTAGAATGTTGAAGGCGTACTTCCCTTCCCCAAGGAAGTTTTTTGGACCTTTCCAAATAGAAAATAATGTAGTAGGCCAATATCCTTCATGTGAAATTCACTCGACAACTTTTACTTGCACCGCATAATTAGCTTCTCTAAACTATCTGCAATGATCAAATCATACACATAGAGACAAGACAACCAAATCACTTTTAACATCTAGATAATAGAGATTTGGATTGGAAATAGTCTTGGTGAACCCCAAGTTTAGTAGAAAGTCTTCAATCCTAACCCATAAAGGGATTTTCTAAACCTGCAAACATGGTTGTCATGCCACTTCAAAATCTCTAGGCTATGTTACCCTTCAAAATGTGGCATTTTATCCAACAGGAAGAGTGGCATTTTGTAGGAGTTACACTCAGTATTTCAAGCAAAAGATTTGTGGTATACTTCCTGAGGACATTTTCAGCAAGAGAAGTATTGTAGGCCCATCAATGAACAACTTTATGTCTGATCGACCTCAGATGGATCTTGATACACCTTATTCTGGTCCAATATTCTTTCTGAGTTGCTGCTACTGATGAGTTTAAATGTGAAGTTAAGGCACAATTGCTCCAACCCCCTTCAAAGACTCTCACAAGATATATGGTCATGATAATGAACTATGTTATATACTGAGATCATGAAAGAATCAGCTACATAGGTAATTGATTGCGGTCTCATGAAGGATAGATCATTAGCAGGTATTTTCCAGCAGATAGGACTTTGACATATTGTTTCCAACTTGGAGATAAATCTGTAGTTCGAGGGTGTTTTTGTAAGGAATACTCTCATCTTAAGTTGTGGATCCAATATGATTAGGAATACCCTCATATTAAGTTGTGGATCCAATATGCTTAGTACATAACAACTTCATCTGATAATTTGTTACATGATGGATGGATTGAGTGTGACTCTAGAAGACCATGCATGTTAGCAGTCTGAGCCTTTGTTACAGATATAAAGTGAATGACAATCCTAGAGGAAGAGATATGGAACAGTCATGGCCGCATTCAGCCACATATATGCAAATAGTGAGAATATCTGCTAACAAGACTCAGAGTGATACACATTTTTCTAGTAGAAAGGCATATCTGAACCTGGAGATTAAAATTTAAAAATGACCTTTATATGGTATCAAGTAGACAGTTGTGCCTTCAACAAAGTGCTTCAGTGGAATGGAACAATCTATCTGGAGGGGAAAAGACTGGTGCTGCTCTTACTTTATTGTTTTCTATCCATAGTCACAGGTCTTCTTTTTTACTTGGGAAAATTAAACAGTTGCTAAAGTTGCAGCTTTCATCGAAACTTGGAAAGAAACTACTTCAGAATTCTAACATTCAACCTCAGTAAATAGGGTGATACATAAACTATGGAAGGACATCAAAATTTTGTTACATAGTCAAGCAGTCATCTTGGTAGCCATTATCACCTTCAACAAAGTGCTTCAGTGGAATGGAACAATCTATCTGAAGGGGAAAAGACAGTTGTTGCTCTTACTTTATTGTTTTCTATCCATAGTCATAGGCCTTCTTTTTTATTTGGGCAAAGTAAACAGTTGCTAAAGTTGTAGCTTTCATCGGATTGGAAACTTGGAAAGAAACTGCTCCAAAATTCTAACATTCAACCTCAACAAATAGGGTGATACATAAACTATGGGAGGAAATCAAAATTTTGTTACATAGTCAAGCAGTCAGCTTGGCAGCCATTATCACCTTATCGAGGCTTGCTTTGGGATTGAGAACAAGCCTGTTAGATACATCTTAACAACAGTAAGATTTGAGGAAGGTGTTGAAACATTAAATGCATGGCACAACAGATAGTTTCATTGGCTCAAACATCTATGGAGGCAATTAACTACAACATGGAGTAGACATAATAATTACAGTAGAAGTGGATTAGTTCCTTAGCCTTTCAGATCTGATAAGAATGTATTTCCAACAAGTTTTTGAGGAGCATCAATCCAGCAACAAATGTACTGATAGCATGATATCCTTTCTTAGTGCTCAATGATCTCCTTTCTTAGTGCTTAAAACACCAATGATATCCTTTCTTGGTGCTCAATGATATCCTTTCTTAGGTTTTGTTCTTCTTCAATCTTGTTCTTGATGTTGCACATATTAAGGACCTAAGCCCACCTTGTGAAAGGCCTGCTAATTTTTAGTCAATTTGGTTGTGGACTAGCAGTAGGCCGAAGGGAATCTACCACATCTAGTTCAAGTTCAATTCTTGGTGTAATCACACTTGGTAGTTCCCAAAGCAACATGTCTCGAGAGTTTCATACTGGCCTAAAAAATCAGCGCTTCTTGTAAAATATGTTGCATGTTTGATCATTTTAGGATGTTTTAGGCATATTTTGTAGAAGCGAGTTGATTTTATATAATGCCTATGAAGTGATATTTTATTGACTATAGGCTTGCAGTTCTTTTCTGGGGAAATCTTATTTGCGTTTGAATCTTTCTGTTCATAACTCCATGGTTCTGTGCTATCATGCAATTTTTACTTTGAGTTTGGGGCTTGTACAAGCTTTCTGTTAATTTTATGGAAGATTAGTTCATTGAGCAGTCTCAGATGTGTTCAACTTCTTTTTTGACATGTATTATGTAGAATTATGTCGATGCTAGGATTGTTGAGTATAGGCTTGCAATTCTTTTGTTGGGCAGTTCTGCTCATGTCTGAATCTTTTTGTTCATAACTCCACAGTTCTGTGTTATCATGCAATTTTTACATTGAGTTTGGGGTTTGAGTAGGATTTATGTTCGAGGGAGGTTTGGGGTTTGTGCAAGATTTCTGTTAATTATAGGGAAGTTTAGTCCACTTAGAAGACTTGTGTTTATTCAGGTTCTTTCTTGACGTGTTCTATGTAGCATTATGTGAGTGTCATGGAAGTTTTGCCACATTGGATAACTTTCTTTTTGGGGGTTTAGGAGCAGTTGTGTTTTATATGTGGATAGGTCTTCGCTAGATCTTTGTGGATGATGAGAATCAAACCATGTAATGCTTCACAATTGTTTCAGTTGTGAACACTCTAATTGAACATTTGACTAGGCTATGCATTTTATTTTTTCATCTTTTTAGCGATCACCTTCTTTGGCGCCGTCTCAGGTACTCTGCCATGATACTTTATTGTTACAATTGTCAATTTTTTGGCTTTTTTAAACAATACCTTGATTTTGGCCATTATAAATACTCTAATTTTGATTCTATGAAATGGTTTTGTTGTTAGCAGTGCAGTTTTGTTACAATTGGCATATTCAATTTTGTTTCTTTGTCTACTCTTAGAAGAGTTTTTTGATTAAGTGGCTTGAAATTGTTCAATCCCTCCTTTCTTTAACTCAATGCAATACCCTCTTGATATCTTGTTATCTGGAAAATTTTCTTTCTTTGGTTTCTCATTTCATTGGCTCTGTTCATCCCTCTTGATATGTTGTCATTTGGTAAAAAATTTCTTTGTTTGGTTTCTTATTTTATTGGCTTAGTTCATTACTCTATCTTCAATTGTATTGGCTTAGTTCATTACTTTGTCTTTAATTACACCCATAGGCAGGCTATAGGTTTGTTCGAACTCCGGGAGTTGTGAAGCATTATATGGTTTTTTGTTTGATTTTTCTCTTTCATATGCTCTATTTTGGCACGATGGTGTCTATTTTTTACAACTCCATGCATCACCCTCTTGATATGCTATTATTTGGAAAATTTGCTTTGTTTGGGATGTCATTTCATTGGCTCTGTTCATCACTTCTATCTTCATTTACACCCATAGGGAGGTTATAAGTTTGTTCAAACTCCTAGAGTTGTGAAGGAACACTTATGTCTTCATTTACACCCATAGGGAGGTTATAAGTTTGTTCGAACTCCTAGAGTTGTGAAGGATTATATGGTTTTGAGTTTGATTTCTCTCCTTCATATCATCTATTTTGGAACTATGGTGTCCTTTTTTCACAAGTCTATGCGGCACCCTCTTGATATGTTATCATATGGAAAATTTGCTTTGTTTGGTCTCTCATTTCATTGGCTCTCTTCATCTCTTGATATGTTGTCATTTCAACAAATTTGCTTCATTGGGTTTCTCATTTCATTAGCTTTGTTCATCTCTCTATATTCATTTACACCCATAGTCAAACTATAAGTTTGTTTGAATGGATAGAGTTGTGAACCATTATATGGTTTTGTGTTTCAGTTCTCTGCTTCCTATGCTCTATTTTGGCACGATGGTGTCGTTCTTGTACAATAGTGCATATGTTGGGACAATTTCTTTGGAATGAGGAACAATTTTGAGTTGTTTATTTATTGCTCTCAACTTTGCTTGATTTGTTTCATTCTTATGCCTTGCCTTATTCAATATTGTTAGTGTCTAATGCATGCCTGTTATAGAGCTAGGGAAAGGACAATTATTTTGATTTGGAAATCGTTTGCTCTGCAACATTGACATAACCTTTGTGTATTTATTTATTTATTTGCAATTTTGCTTTATAGTTTTAGTGTCATGTTTTGTGGGGTTTTTCTAGTTTGTTGTTGTTGCTTTGTCATTTTTGTTATCAATGTGAGGTGTTGTATATGCATTATCCAAAACAGCCCAAAAATATCTATTCTTGTTAGAATTTGGTGAAGCAAAAAATCCAGAAAGGGTATAGTTCCAACTTCTACGTGGTCTAAGGATTTTTTGAAGTTCTGGGTTGATTTAGAGGCCCTCAAAACTCATAGGGACAATATTCACTTCCTTTTCCACTCTACCTACAAATTCTTTCTTTTTATTTCATTTCATAGTTTCTAAACTAATCCTGGTCAGTATTCACTATGTTCTCCTCAGTTGGAAATTTATTCATTTCTGTTATGTTCTCTTGGGCCGGAAATTTATTCATTTCTGTTATGTTCTCTTGGGCTGGAAATATGGGCCAACTGTACTGTTAAACTTAAAAGTTATCTTGAGATGTAAGCTTGATATTTTCTTTCAGTAGAATTCAGCAACAAACAATTGAAACAAGATGTATTATGAGACACCTAGGTGATATTACATTTATTGATGACAGGATGCTAGTAAAGGTATCTTGGACATGAAAAATATTGTTCGTTGTATTCCAACTGTAATAGAATTGAAGGCCTTGCTCCTTTTATTTGTTATGATACCAACTTGCGCTCTTGTAATTTACTTCCATGGACAAAAATTATCCTACTTCTTACGCCCTATGTGGGATACTCCACCGAATCCCTTCCACCATATCCCTCACTACTATGCTAAGAATGTTTTCATGGAGAAACTCTGTGTCATTCATGGATGGGGAATTAGAGAAACTCCTCATTGTGTGTTTGATGTTGTTCTATTCAGCAAGGAATTGGACCTGCTTACTATCAGATGGCATGAGTTGGATCCTTTTGTGACAAATTTTGTGATTCTCAAGTCCAATACAACATTCACAGGCCTGCCGAAGCTGTTGAAATTTTCCATGAACAGGCAACAATTTGAATTTGCAGAGGCCAAATTGAAGTATGGAACTATTGGGGGGTGGCCTCTTTCACCTGGAGAGATTCCCTTTGTACAAGAAACACACCAGAGAGTGGTATTGGATAGACTTCTGAGAGATTCAGGCATTTGGGAAGATGACCTAGTTATCATGTTTGATGTTGATGAAATCCCAAGTGGGCACACCATAAATATTCTCAGGTGGTGTGATAACATACCTCCTTTAATTCACTTAGAATTGAGATATTATTTGTATTTGTTTGAGTTCCTTGTAGGCTATGAAAGTTGGTGGGTAGAAGTCCACGTGTATAAGCCCAGAAAAACACACTATGCCCATTATCGTCAAATGGATGAGCTCTGGGCCAATTATGAGAATGTTACTCCTTCTGAAGGGCCAACAAAAGAAAGCATTGAAGGAGAAATTGACTTGAACAAAAAAAAGGGAGGACTAACCAATTTTCTCACCTTTTGGAGATTTCTGGCAAGATCTTTGTCTGTAATTTTCCATCAAAACTTTGACAGGAGCAATTCCAATTGTAGATGATGATTTGGTCCTTCAGGATGTCCTTAAGAATTATTTTTCACCTCAAGTGAAGACAAAAGAAAATTTGTGTAGTAATTCAAATCTGTCTGATCTGTTAGGTTTTGTGGTACTTGTAGATGGCTCTAGTAGCAATAAGCATGCTGAGCATCCTACTTCAACTGAAGAAAGGGACTCATCATCCATGGTGGAGTTTTATGGAAGTAATGAGAATCAACACACTTCATCTGTTTCAGATGGTTTTCTTGGTACCCAAACTCTCAATAGATATGGATATATGAGGAAAATGAAGAAGTTTATCAGGCAAGATGCTAAAGACTTGCTTGAACCACTTGGGAGAAAACTCTGTAAGCAGGGCTTAGCTTTTGTGAATGAAAGTAGGCATTCAATATGTTTTTTGAGAAACAAGAAAAGGCCATGTGTCGTTTTGCTTGTCCTAAAAGTTTCAAATCGACTGTTGACATCTGAAACAGAGTAGATTTTACTAACAATATACTGGATGTGACTATTATATGGTATTTATAGCATTTACTAGTCTAGTGGAAAATCATTACCATGTCCATTCCAATTTTGTGCAATATGTGGGCCAACTAAATGAGAAATGGCATTGCCTGTGTACAATTGTTGCAATGGTGTGTAACCATTAGTGATGATGGTGTTTAATCATTAGTGATGTGATATCTACTACTTTAGATATCAACGACCTATAGAGAGACAAATTTAATATGATTGGGGGAGTTTGATGAGTTCTAGGAGCATATTTTTTTATCATAGAACAAGATTATATGAAAATGTGTCTATGACTAATCACCATTCATGCCATATATTTCTGATTTGGTTATAGATGCTAGTAATTCTTGTTATTCTCATTAGTTGCCTCTGTCCTATATTTTGATGTTCAGATCTTGTCCTTAGACTATTCTCTTTCTCCTTTGAATCACCAACATACATGTATTATGTGTCAGTATAAGTACTCAAGGTCAAGTTACTACCAAGTTTTATATGGGATTAGTAGTTGATACTTCCATAGCAGGTTGGGTGTATCATAGCTAAGCTGTCTTTTAGTTATGAAAATATGGTGGAGACTCAATACTGATTGTCTACGTGGTTGGATAGGAAATGGTTTAACCTTGTACTAATTTTTGAACTTTCTTGTTCCTGTATGGTACTTTTCTTCTTACATTCAAGAACTTCTTCGGATTACTAGAATTTGATTTAGCTAAGGTTGACTTTTTAATTGTGTTTGCATTATGAACATTTTGTATCGAGCAACTTAATATAGCTATTTTTGAATCATCCATCTTATTACATGGAAAGTTTGAAACCAAACTAGTCTTTCTCTTCTTCGAGTGGAACCCATCGAATTCCACCTCCCTTGGTGTCCCTTCATTATAGCAAGTCTATCATGCAAGCTACTGGAATGATGATAAAACTAATGATAATGGGTACTTTGCTGAAGACCCCAGTTGATGACCCTAGATTGATCTTTTGGTTAAGAATCCATATCCATATGTAAGATGTTGAAGAACCTAGTTTGGTCTATTATGTTTTCTAAGGATTCATATCCCTGTGTAAGAGGTTTAGAATCTATGTGGAAACCCATCTAATTCCTGGTTTTTTTCTGCCAAACTAGTAGGAGAGCTTGAATAATGTTGCTGATTGGAACCTGTTATCACTCCAGGAGTCTTTCTAGGTTGTGATTCGAAAGATCCTGGTAACTTAATAAAGAACTCAATAATGTATGTAGAAAATGGATCAAAGTGAATACCTCACACTTCAATTCAATATAGATTTGGATAAATCAGGACAAGGCAAGGCCACCAAAAGAATATTGTTCAGAAAGCTATAATTGCAATGGATGAAAGAAATTGATCATATCAACAATATCACATCTATGAACCATACATGTGACATGATGAATATAACTAGCAGTAGGAAGTGTAAATCTTGTTTATCTATGCAGAGATAATAAGACAATCATCAATAATAATATAAACATGAAATGAACAGAAGTCCAAGCTCACAATAACAGAGATGAAAGATAGGAAAAGGGACTGAACAACATTCAATGGTAGAAGCTTATCATTCCTTGATATATCAAAAAGGTTAAGATTCAAAAGAGTACAAATGAGAATTCAAGTTCCAACCTCTTCCCTCTTGCCTCTATGGGCTTAAATAACATATAAAATAGTTATCAGATCCTAAAGGAATGGATCAAATTCCTACAAAATATCCTAATCAAATCAATTACAAATATTCAGGATATAGATCCTATTTCTAAGGGATAGGTATCCCATTCGAATTCCCAAAACTTAGCTCCTCCTGAGTTACCTCGTGGCTGTAGAAAATATTCAATGGATCTTAGCTAACACCTGGAGTCATAAGTCATCACCTTCGAAGCTGAAAATGAAGTCAAACTTGACCAAACTTCCTTTGCGTTAAAGATAGGGTAGTTTGCAGTGCAGAGTAAAGGCAAAATACTGATAGTACTACCAACTTCCTATAGGAGACTGACTTCAAATTAATGCATCAAAAATCCTTGAGAAACTGTCTTGGAGGCCGGAAAGGATGCTTTAGGCTAAGCATGCCACTGCAGATCATGATCATACTGGTATAAAATAGAGTTCATCTCTTTAAACACTACTTATACCTCCCTCTTATAATGAAGATTAAAGGCTATATATGAAACTTCATATGTTTAAGATAAACATAGAACATTTCTGAAGATGCCATATAGCTAACTGATGTTCCAAAACTGAAGAGAAGGCTCTGCAAAACTTTTCTCATAAATATATTCATTCTACACTTCGTTATACCATCAATCTCAGACATATCAAAACAAAGTATGTAGTGATAATGGATTCCTGCACCTTGAGATTTTCCTAGTGATTTCCAAAACTGTATCGTACTCCTCTGTAAGTGATTTAAACTCCCATAAAAAAAAACTTCTGATTTCCTACCTTCTACTGCCATAGAGCCAAAACCATCACATATGATAATCAAAAGAACAAAAACCTTGTTTAGCAATCCTATAACAAAATTATGGAAAAAGAAATTCATGATACAATATGTATTTCCTCATCTCTAGGGAGAGATTCTTCATGCTGCTCTAATATTAGGGATTTCTCTATATCATCCTTTGGTCTCTCAATGATCTTCCAATAAATGTGTGCATTTGCAAACCTTGTAACAATGGTTGGGCATTTTAATTTAGATTAAAGGATTTCCACTGTCCTGGCCTATCCTTTAAGTTTTATATTGGCCTACCAGTCATATTTTATTAAATAAACCTGTGCATCAACAAGTTTCCCACCTATATGACCTCTACCTTCTTTTAATAGGCTTCAAACCTCAGCAAGGAAACCAAACATGCATTGTAACAAGTGTCATCCCAAAAAACTATACTCCAGTTCCTGCACAGACATAGAGTAGACCTGCATTATTTGGGGGCCTGATTGCATCTCCATGGACAAGTTTCCATCCAGTTTCTTCTTGGGTTTCATCGTGTGTCTCCAATGATTTTAGTTTGAAATATCTCGATACAAGGTTCTCATCGTAATCATTGCTACCATCTTGGAAAGGAACAAAACAATCATTAACGATTTTATAATAGATAACAAGTGGATTTGATCATATTTCATGAGAATATATGTATCCCATCGAGAATCCCATTTTATAGAGCTTTACTTGAATTCCATATCATAAAAAAATATAATTTCTTTACCCTTGTCAACTTCTGCAGACTATTGGTTTGTGAAACATAGTGCTTGGTGTTTGGGTTGCAGGTTGTCAATATCCTTTCACATCTCTCAACTTGCAGCTGCCTTAATTTGACTATTTCTATTTGAGTAACACCCACAAGAAGAGCTAGAAGGCATTTATAGACAGGACCAAATTCTTTCATCAAAACAACACGAACTGAACCATTCACGATTTTTTTTCTAAACTCATGCTTCGAGAAGTTCAAAACTCTATGATTTCTCGAGCACTTGAGATCATCGTGGACCTTTATCGTAACGAGCTGGGATACCATACATGCATCCAAATTAATGAACGTGAGCCTCTTCCCATGTAATGTTGAGAATCTTTCTGCAACCCATACATCAATCGGAGAACCAGGAATCACACAGAAGTTTCCCGTATCAAGCTTACTGTACATCATTGAAAGAGTATAGTTTGGAAACACCACAACATCTGTAAATTCCCTTGACAAAAACTGGACACCTGCAAAACCTTTTGGCACCTATATCTTCTCAGATATTGAAAGTTTTTCACCAGCTGCTCGACACTAAAAACATTCAGGTCCAAACCACCTTAGAAACAACTTTATCACTGTGTCCTTGAGCCTATATCTTTCATTTTTCCTTCTGACGTCCTTTTGCTGATGGCACCATCGATCTTGTTATTTTCCCACCTATAGCTTCCCCCTGTCTGCGTTTGTTGACTACTGCTCCAATACCAAGCATGCACTTTACTCTTGCTGAGCGCTTGGCTTTAGTGACTTATGTGTTGACTGTGTTTGACATATGGACTTGGAGTTTGACATGATTTAGTATGATATGTGATATGGCTTAGACTTAGGATTATAACACTTCTAGTACACATCACTTGTTTTTT
>JASDQU010401884.1:0-10829 GCA_032191745.1 Picea mariana | reverse complement strand
TTTTTAGTTTTCATGAACATTATATTTTCAAACGATGCATATTAACAGTCCAAGTCATTTTCATCTATTCAAGGGTACAAAGAAAAAGGGAAGTATTATTATTTATGTAAGCATCCTTTCAATATACTAAATTTTCCAAATGCAATTCAAATATTAAATGACTTTAATCAATGTGACAATATTCATGGCCACATTCATACCCAATGCACCCTTGCATCGATTTTCAAGCTGCCACACTTGGTGATAAGCACTCTGCTATGGTGTGTTGGAGTTTAACCAACCTCTTCACCATATGTATTATTCCTTCTCATTCACTCTTATAGTAGGACTATTCTCCCTGCTACAGGCTTATCACGATCCCAAATCAATGCACATGAAACTAAATGTTTCTCTTGAATGCACCCAAGCATTCTTCCTTCATTAGTAACCAGGGTGACAACACTCATGGCCACCCAATTTTCTCTTTTCTTTAACACCTATAAAATGTAAGTAAAGTATTGGAAGGCCCTCCTTCCTCAATGGAAAATTTGTTGTCTGCCCTTTATGAAATCCTGCATTTCCTCGAAGAAATTCCATGCAATGTGCTAACTATGAGCACCCTTATGCCCCAATATCCCTAGATTGGTCATTGTACCCATGGTACTCCTTACTCTTGCATTTTCTTGCAAGGATTATAACTCATCCTTGACTAGCATAGACTTCCTCTCTCTATTTTTCAGATTCTTTTGTTCTGAATCTTACCCTACTTGGGTAGCAATAGCATACAAAAACCACTCACAATTATTTGCATATCTTTAGTATAATGGAATATTTTTAGAAGGTAGTCTTACCAAATTCATTCATACCTTATGCCACATAGGTATGGAAATTTTTATACATGTTCTAGATGTTAGCACCCTTTCTGATATTACCTCATTAATGGTGCTTTATGTGGACTTTTAAATCCCCTTCAACAATATTTTGACAACCACCTTCTCATAGTCATCATTTTCTTGAGGTTGTTCATCATTGGCAACTATCTTCCTCAACAGTTCCAATTTATTTTTACACATGACATACATCATAAATATGTTAGTCGTCATGTAAAATAAAAATGCAAGTATCATAGCTTTTAAATAAATAAAACAGTTTTTAGATATGTCCTATCATATCTCTATGCACCTCATCACATTATCCTTAAGGATTCCACGAGTGCAACACAAGCAATTCTCAAATATTTCATCAATCATACAACCGTCATCATTATGGTTTCAAAACATTTACTTTCATCAACATACCATCTTTCTCATCCCAGAGAAAAACATAATATACAATAAGAAATGAGTTAAGGCTCTTCCCTTTTCCCCAACTCCATCTACACAGCCTGGGACCTTCATTCCAACTGGGTTATTTTGTAAGGTCTCACTGCCTTTATTTAATATGGATTCAACCAAGCCTATTCATTCAAACTTACTTACTTACTTATTCTCCTTTCTCCACTTGTACTTGTTTTCACATCTGTTCTTTAAGCCTATGACTTTGTTAAACAATCCAAAGTTCTTAGGGTGAGAAAAGTGTTCCTCCTTTTCTCCTTCCTTGCTTATGCAATATAATTCTTATTGTTATCTTCCTGCTCTTTTCCTTAAGAAGACTTGGTTAGGCTCACCCTAATTCTTAGGATACCTCATCATGCTTGAATAACAAACCTTTTGTTCATAATTAACCATGACCCTGTGCACACTGCACATTACGATTCAGTTATCAGAATGGTCTATACTCATGGGTTAGTTTTCCACTCATATATTTTGTTTTATAATGTAATCCAAGATTCTTATATATATACACTTGTATCCCACTGCTCAATTCTCAATAGTCATTAAGGTGGTGACTCTGTTCTCCTGACAGATTCTTCACACAGTTCTTCCACATGGAACTCCTTCAGCATGCAAATTCCTTACTACATATCCTTCTCTATCTATGATGGCCTCAACCTTGAGTCAGCTTCGGTTGTTTACCAAATATTCCATAAGGAATAGAAACATGCATCTTTGTTATGAATCCGGATTATTTGTCCACACATATTCCTTGTTTTTCTAACTTACATCCATGATGCACTTAACCACATGCATAATCATAAATCATTTAAATTATGATTGTTCACAATTGTTCTCATGTAGTCCTCAAAGGATTAATCATGTTGCCTTTTGTCATGACAACAGAGCATCCTTGCTCATTTACTCTTTCATCTATTTATACTAGCCTTTCCAGATGGAATGGAACACATTCCCCTCAAGCTATCATTCAAAACCAATCTTTCATGACTCCTCATAATAGAGTTGGCCATGCATCCATGGTATTCATTCAATCTTGGCAAGTGTAATTCTTTCCTTACATATCACTCATCAAGGAAACCATATTGTGCCTTTAGTATACATATATTCTTACATCATACATGTGCATCACTTGCACATTTAATATCATTCATACCTAGTTGGTATTAATATCAGGCTTCATATCAAGAAGCTTCATAATGCATTAAATCCATGCACTCAAGCCTATACACACCTATCCCAAACATACATCATGCAAGCTCATTGCTTGCATCCTTTCCATGTCATACATGCACATGGACATATTAGACTTCCAAATCCTTCTACCAAGGATCTTACTGCCATTCTTAGGACAAGTTCCATAGAGATACTCAACACTGAGCTTTCCTCTCATTTGGGAGCTTGCAGTCATTCACATGCTATCCACATGGAAGTTGAATCAGACATAGTCATAACTATGTTCCCTTTCTATACAATAACAACTAGCAAGAGAACACTCTTGCCTCAACCTCCATAGAATATTACCCAACTTATAAATACAATCTAGGAAATTATAACCATGCCTAAGGTAATGAAATAAGCCAATTTGGCTTCCAACTAGTCTTGGTCAACAAATCCTTTCAATCAAGGAAATCCTTTTTACTTTCTTAGTGGGTTACCCCAACAACCATTTTCATTCAGGTTGTTAACTCCCCTACTATTATTAGGTCATTATTGACCAATACAGACCAACATCAGGTCTTACACTACCACTAACCATAGGTTTAACTGAGTCTATTGGCATGTTATATTCCATAAACCGTCATTGTATGCAGCACAACATGTTCTCATCTTGCATTTTCATGCCTAGACAAGTACTCGTTATCTGGTGCAATATTTTGTTGTTCTTTACTTCAATGATGAAGATGAATCGTTGTGTTATCGTGTGGTGAATGATTATGGTAGATGAATTATTTTTCTTCCCATTATCTTGTCGCATATGTGTTTTCTTTCTGATAATTATTTTCTTAGACACTAATTAGATTCTCACATGGTTAATGTATTAGTACTAGGCCTGTGGTATAAAATTGTCATCTGCATGCCTGAATAACGATTATCCCAAGTTCAGCCTCTTCCCCAGTAGTTAGAACTTAATCCTGTTTTGTTGCCAAGTTGGTTTATACTGGCTTACATATCATATCATTCCCACCCAAGAGAAAATACAAAAAGAGATAGTCCAAACTGAAGGAAGAGCCTTCACAAGAAAACATAAAAGACCATCGATAAACTAGCCAGGTCACAAGATCTGGAGAAACATTCCATCGTTAAACGCTGCAAAGTCTAATTGGGCCTCGATGGTAGGTTTGGTTCCTATTGTTGAACCAGGGATTTAGGACCCATCAACAGAATTGACGCTAGAAGGAGGGCAAGAATGAATGGTTGAAGATATATTTTACATACCATTTCAAACAACCGACAGATTCATAACAACCCACATGCATGGCTAGTCATTCACAAGACATCCAACACGCGTTGAGTACTCCTGAAATGTGTAACTCACCCCAGCCCAAGGAAGAACAATTGTTCTCCAAGATACCTTACGCTCTTCCTCACGAGGAGTCAAATCAATTTAGAAGAATCACAAGAGTATATGCCCAACAGATCGGTGTGCTACCCTTACCTCCGATTATTCCTCGAAGAAAAAAAATAAGTAGACCAATGGTCAACACTCCCAACAAGGTTTTAATGCACATGGTAGAAGACCTGATATATTCCGCGATCACCGAAATCAAACACCCTCTGAATCTTATACCCGGAACACCAGTTGACGACATCTCTGAACCAGGCGATTTCTTGGAAGAGGAGTTTAAAATAGAATCCAAATATATGGAAGGTAACAACAACCATGACTAAGGAAGGGGGAAAACCACCTCATAACAACCAACCTTGGTTGGCCAGAGACGTTGTTGCCATTCTGGGATGAGTACATAATCTTCCCGGACACCCGGAGAAACTACTTCCTAAATTCGACCTTGAAACTTCAGGATTACCAGAAGATCATATCAAGAAGTTCATACTCACGATTAGACTTATGAACATCCAACATGAAGACGTAGTATGCAGGATTTTCCCCTATATGTTTGAAAATTCAGCTTCCACGTGGTATTTTAATCTACCAGTAGGGTCTATAACTAGTTAGACCAAGTTCCAAAAAGACTTTCTAGATAAATTCACAGAGGAAATTACTACAGGAGCTATGATGACTGAGTTGTTCGCTGCCACCATGAATTTGAAAAAGGGTCAAAGATTTCAATCAAATATTCACAACCATCTTAAACAAGTTTCATCCCAAAGCGAAACCAACTCAGGAATTGCAAATCAAAGTTTATGCTAATGCTCTCCCGGCTTCTATTTATATGTTTGTAAAAAGGGCCACCAAGCGAACCCTAGCTGAAAATTTTGAAGAAGCCAAAATGATAGAATTCCAAATGAAAGGGTGTAAATAAGGCCAAGTCTCTTTATCCAAGAAAGAATTTCAACCTCCTCCCAGGAGAGGACTCCTTTTGCCTAGACCACCGAGGAAACAAGCAGAACCGACTCCCGACAAGGGTAATGGAGACATAGAAGACCTACAACGCATGGTTAAGAAATTATCAAACGAGATCATAGACATGAAGAGAAATGCAGGAGAGGGAAACCAAGGCCAAAGGCCCTATAAGCCTTTATTTAAAAGAAACCCACCTTTCAAAGAAATTGAGCCTCCCCCGGCTAACTTAAATATAGATCTAGGGAATGTAGCATCTGATTCTTTATGTACTTATCACCAGAAAAACCACTCCGAAAGAGACTGCCCTCAATGGGTGCATGCCTTGAATTTGATGGCCAATCGGTTTCTAGATGAATTCTCCCTGACTGAACAACCAAGCAATTCAGTTATGAATATTGTTGACTAGGAAGAGATTGATCCACCACAAGATACAACCATGTTGATATGGGACCTTGACCTGATCATGCCTTCTGGTGACCTATTTGAGTCTCAAGAACCACCCACAGAAGTCTCGGTGGTACTAACACGTAGTAAAGGTCCACATGTCCCTAAAGATACTGCTGCCACCCAAACTTCGAGATGTAAGGAAACTCCCGATCACCTAAGAGAACCTTTTTCTCCTAGTAAAGACCCTATAAGCATCCATACCCCAGAATCGCCCAAACTGGATTACAACGTAGTTGAATATTTGAAGAAGTTAAAGGCTAATATATCAGTTATGGACATATGTAGGATTCCTCAGCAGAAGGACTTCTTGTTACAAGCCTTGAACTTAGTAGAAAACCATATGACCAGAAAATGTCAAGAAATAAATCTATCTCCCTTAGATCTAGTTAGAAAACCAACTATGAACACATGTTCGGAAGATAGAAAGGAAAAACCTTTTTTCCCACCGTTCCTCTTAACGTTTGAAGTCTTCAATAGGAACATCCATAATTGTTTGGTAGATTCTGGAGCATGTTCCAACATTATGCCCCTGTCTGTTTGCAAGAAATTAAACGTTGTTCCTCTCAAGAGAGATAAACATGTAATACAACTAGACAAAACCCAGGTCAAGGTCATGGGGGAACTCAAATATGTAATGATCAGAATAGAGACACATCCCAAGTTTTTGCAAGTGATTGACATCATTTTAGTAGATATTCCAAAGGCCTAAGGGTTATTACTAAGTCGATATTGGTCTGAGAAGCTAGACAGATACTTCAGTATAGACTAGGCGCACCTTTGTCTACCATTGAAAGGATACAAGAATATGATCAGAATCAATAGGGAAAGGTATTTGAAGCATATCGTCACCGACCTAGAAACCTTGAATGAACCTTCATCGACATATTTCCCTATGTTAGGAAATTATTCCTGTGACTCCTACTTCAGAAAATTTTCTCCTCTCTTATATGATGTCCCTCTTACCCATAATTCTGATATGGTGTTTTAGGAGAAATCGCCAATACCGATAGAGGAAACCCCCTCCTGCCAATAACCTACGTTGGAAAGCTTAGAGATGCCAGCAGAGAAGAAGGAAAGTAACAAGGAACGGGAAGCCCACTCACCTTTCCCACAATGTTGGACCTTATATTTTGATGGATCTAAATTGCAAGAAGGGTCAGGAGCAGGGTGCATCCTCATTGATCCTAAAGGTAAATGTTATTTACTATCTTGTAGGCTAGAATTTGAATGTACGTACAACACTGCTGAATATGAAGCTCTAGTACAAGGATAAAAGAAATCCATAGACTTTAATTTCAAAGAATTGAAGGTTTTCAGAGACTCTAAAATCATTGTTAGACAAGTAAGGAATGCTATACATTTAAATTCCCTGCACTTAAATAATTATCAGCAGGATGTGCATAGGTTAATAGATCATTTTGAATCATTCAATTTCACTGCGATTCCCAGAGAAAAGAATATTCTTACTGAATCCCTGGCCACAACTGCTTCAAGGCTGTCGCCACTAGAGGATTATTGATCCAGATTATTTTCGGCACGAAATGAAAGCGGAGATATAATAAAAAAAATGTAGAGAGATATCACATATATTCGATAGTATAATAGAAATGTATCAGAGATGCAACAATAAACACAGATATATAGTAATACACAATTTCTATCAATGAGATAAATGTATAGAGACTATAAAAATACAGAGTGAAAGACTCACTAGAATGGTGGCAACTTATCTCTGAAAAGAGATGTGACAGCTACTCATATTTGCAAGAATATGATTACAATGAGGCTTTGAAGGCCTTTTTACAATAAATAGGAATGCCCAAAACCCTAGATATCTAAAAACCTAACCCTAGGAGATGAAGTGCCAAAATTCATGTGGCCCCGGTTTGGGTAAGTTAGTACATTAACTTCCCGGGGTCGTAACTTTTTCATACGATCTTCATTTTAGGTGTATGATAGCCCATTGGAAAGGTATCATCGAGGAGATTCATTTTGGGGCCTCAACCATGCCATAGGCCATCATTGAGAATATCGATGCCGAAAAACCTTCATTTAGGCCCTCAAAATGGCCCCAAAAGTTAAAACTGCTAAAAATAGTAAATTGCCAAAATTGCCAGAAAACTATTTTAAGCCAGTTGGAAAAGGTGGGTGGCCACCGATATACACCTAGAGCAATCCTCCCTCCTTAGGAAGAAATGTTCTCCATTGCGTTGAGTTCCCGAGGAAGAGGGAAAATCATTTGTTGAATTTGCATCTCAGTGAGTTGCTTGCCTTGCTGGAGACGTCGTGTTGCTCAGTTTGTGAAAGTCTGTCACGAACCTATTGAGGTTGAGGCTGTTCAACAAGTCAAGATACATGAGAGGATGGTGTGAAAAAGGAATATTTTCACTTTGTTGCAGCCTTTTCGACCTTCTTTTGTTGGATAGAAGGTGCTTGGTGCGAGGCTATAGTGGTTGCAGTGTCCTTCTGTTCTCCTTTTGAACAGATTGTGAAGAAGCTAAATTTTGCAATATGATATACTACCTTGTGGCACTTTTTAGGTGGAACAGTAGTTGGAACTACCTCTAGTATTCTGTAGAGCTGACCCCCCAGAGAAACAATGACACTGCAGGGTCAAGACTCATAAACAGCATGGAGCTTCCACATATATGGTTGGCCCAAGAGAACATCACAGACATCGAGTGGGGAAACATCACATAATACCTCATCCTTGAAGGGTTGGATGTCATATGACAATCGACATTGTTGGCCGAAACAAAGATCTCGTCCTTGGCGAAGCCACCTGATGTTGTATGGCTACGGGTGTGGTGTTGTCGACTGTCCCAACTGTTTGACGACCTCTGCTGAGATGAGGTTCTTCTGGGTTCTGCTATCAACAATAAAATGCAGTGGGGTCTCGTTCACCCACATCTGTGAATGAAAAAGGCACTCACCCTCTTCAGGATCTGTTGGTTCTTCTGGTTGAATTGTTGTGGTTGTGACAATAGAAGTGGGGTCTGCATCAATGATCTCTCTTTTACCAGTATCTTCAGAATCATGTTTTGAATCAGGGTTTGGCTCCTTGTCTTTGATCTCAGCCACTAATGATTGTTTTGTGTGACATTCATTGGTGTTGTGCCAAGGGATTTTGTGGAAATCACACCATTTTACGGTTTCCTTCTTTGTCATCTCGTGACCCTTCTTTTCCTGTGGCTTGGACTGGATTTCGGGAGACTATTTGTTAAGGTCGTCTTTGTCATACTTTGGTTGTTGCATATTTGCAGACCCAAAATCTCATTTTTTCTGGTGCTTAAATTTCTTCTCTATTTTAACAGCGTATCGATAAGAAGCACTGAGTGATGAGATGTCCAGAAAATCCATTTCAGTTTGGATGTATCTGTGTAGAGCCCCACGGTATTTCAAAACCAAATGTTGTTCAGAGTATTTGATACCCAGCTTGGTGCGCAAGGTATAGAAGGTATTGGTGAACTTCAGAATTGCTTGGCCCCTCTCTTGTCGTAGTGTGGTCCATCTCATGTATTGGTCCTCATAGTTCCCAACAGGGTAATACTGTTCCTTTACCGCATCCATAAAAAAATCCCAAGTGGGCTCGGCCCCATATATTCCAGACTCCTCTATGTAACTCTTCTCCCAGTAAGTTTCCCACCAATGTTTGACATGGGGGAGAGATTTAAGGAGTGCGAAGGTGATATTTTATCTGTCGGAAAAATTGTGAACAGAGAAATAACCTTCTAGCAGGTTTAACCATTTGTCTAGGGCTTCTGCATCTATCTATCCTTCAAATACAGGAATATCAAAATTAACTTGTACCTTGAATGGTGAGGTGCCTCCAAAGTGGTCGTTTGAGGAAGATGTTCATGTTGCTATCAGTAGGCGTTGAAGGCTGTGGGAAAAATTCTCCATCATTTCGTCCCTCTGTCGCGTGAGAGCTTGCTCAAGCAACAGACTGATAGGATCGTCTACTCTGTCGTTTTTATTTTCTTCCACCATTGAGGGTTTCTTGGGTGTGCGAGAGAAATTGTCCTCAATATTGACAAGATTGAGACCCAACTTTCTATACTCAGACCTCGTCGAGGACATGCACTGAAAAAATGATCAAGAACAACCTGCTCTAATACCACTGATCTGGATTATTTTTGGCACAAAATGAGAGTGGAGATATAATAAAAAAATGCAAAGAGATATCACAGAAATTTGATAATATAATAGAAATGTATCATATAGGAAACCATAAAAATAGATATATAGTAATACATGATTTCTATTAATGAGAGAAATGTACAGAGACTGTAAAAATATAGAGTGAAAGACTCGCTAGAATGGTGGCAGCTTATCTCTGAGAAGAGATGTGATGGCTACTCGCATTCACAAGAAGATGGTTAAAATGAGGCGCTGAAGGAATTTTTACAATAAACAGAAATGACAAAAACCCTAGACATCCAAAAACCTAACCCTAGGAGATGAAGCGCCAAAAGTCACGTGGGCCTGTTTGTGTAAGTTAGTACATTAACTTCCCGGGGTCATAACTTTTGCATATGATTTCCGTTTTAGGTGTATGATATCCCGTTGGAAAGGTATCATAGAGGAGATTCATTTTGGGTCCTAAAAAATTTCATTGATGACCATTGAGAATCTTTATCCCAAAAAACCTTCATTTAGGCCCTCAAAATGGCCCCGAAAGTTAAAACTGCTAAAAATAGTAAATTGCCAAAATTGCCAGAAAACTATTTTGAGCCAGTTGGAAAAGGTGGGTGGCCACCGATATCCACCTGTATCAATTATGAATCCTATGGATTCACTATGGAGCTTCTCTACAAGTCCTTTGTGCCTAACAACATTTCCAATTGGAAAGTCTTTGAAGGAGATGAACAGATCATAAACTTCTTGACTAACCAATATAATTTCAAAGATTTGGCTATTGACGATGAAGTATTCCAAGAGAAATAAATAGAAACCGATCCTCAGATAGGTCAACCTATTGATAAATCAAAGTCTCACACAACCCCGAAAGGGTTAGCTAATTTGGAAAATTTGTTTGACCTGAAAGAGCGATTTAAAGGGCCCAAAAATGCGAAGACCTCGAAAAACCCTAAGAATATAAACCTTGGTATGACCATATCTAAGAAGGAAAGGAAATATTATCTCAAATTATTAAGACAATACCAATATGTCTTTGCATGGTCCTATCAATATCTGAAAACATATGATGCCCGCATCATTCAACACACTATCCCGTTAAAACTTGAATTGAAACCCTTCCAACAAAATCTCTGAAAGTATCACCCGTCCTTGGAACCGATCATGTACTAGGAATTGAAGAAACTTTTAGATGCCAAAATTGTTGGAAATATGGCAATAGCAGAGAAGATGTAGAATGTCAAGGTTGTCATTGATGGCAATCGTCTATGGCAGAAGAAGCTAGATGATGACAGAGCAATATCCAAGCAGAGTAATGAAGGGTAGTCGACCCGATAGGAAGATGGTCGAGGTCGAGCAAAAGAAATAAGTCGCAGTCTAAGGATTCGAGAAGTAAAAGCTCAGGAGGA
>JASDQU010401872.1:0-10792 GCA_032191745.1 Picea mariana | reverse complement strand
TCAAATGGGCTCATCTTCAATGATGTTTGATACCCATTGTTGTAGGCGAATTCTACCAAGTGTAGGTAGTCTTCCCATTTAGATGGTTTGTCCATTACATACATCCTTAACATGTCTTCTATCACTTGGTTCACCCTCTCTATCTACCCATCGAACTCAGGATGATAAGCAGTGTTGAAGTTTAGATTCGTTCTGAACCCCTTGAATAACCCTTTCCATAATTTTGAGGTGAATTTCGGGTCTCTGTAAGACACAATTATCTTGGGAACACCATGCAATCGTGTTATTTCCCTCATAAAGATATCGGCAACATTAGTTGTGTTGTGAGTAGTCTTCAATGGAATAAAATGGGCAGCTTTCGTAAGCTTGTCCACCACCACCATGATTGAATCATGATGCTTCCATGTTCTAGGCAATCCTGTGATGAAATCCATTGTCACTACCTTCCACTTCCACTCAGGAATGGGTAAAGGTTGTAGCAACCCTACTAGGTGCCTGTGTTCAGCTTTAACCTTCTGACATTCCATACATCTAGTGATGTATTCTGCAATTTCCTTTTTCATACCTGGCCAAAATTAATGGTTCTTGACCGATGCCACAATTTTCTGATAACCAGAGTGCCCAACATAAGGCACATTTTTCATTTCTTTCAAAATTGTGATTTTCAATTCTTGGGAATCAAGTACATAAACTATGTTTTTGTACAAGAGTGTTCCATCAGTTTCCAATTTATAATCATCCACTCTCTGTAGCATCTTACCTTGCTGTAGCTTTTCTACCAACTCCATGTACTGCAAATCTACATTTTCAGCTTCCAAAATTCTGCCTTTAATATCAGTTTCATACATGCTAATGGTCGTAGCATGTAGTTCATATACTCTCATGCTGAGTGCATCAGACACTTTTTTCTCTTTTCCTTTGATATGCTTGATATCAAAGTCATACTCACAAAGGAATTCTAACCACCTACTCTTCCTAGCATTCAAGGTTGGTTGATCAAACAAATACTTCAGACCGTTATGGTCTATCCTCAGTTAAAACCTCATTCCCATGAGGTAATGCCTCCATTCTTTAGAGCGTGAACAATAGCCGCCAACTCCAAATCATGACTTGCATAGTTCTTTTCATTCTCTTTCAGCTTCCTAGACTCATAACATATTAAAAATCCATTATGGTCGAGGACTCCTCCGAGTCCTTCTTTGCATGCATCTATACATACTACGAAATCTTCATTCGGATCTGCAATCCTCGGGATTGGAGCACTGGTTAACAGTTGCTTCAATCGCTGAAAGCTATTCTCACATTCTTCTATGCACTGAAACTTCTTCTCCTTTCTTTGTAAGGAAGTGATGGGTTGAGATATCCTTGAGAATCCTGCAATGAACCTTTTGTAGTATCCAGCTAGACCCATAAAGGATCTAAATCATGTCACATTCTTTGGCGCTGATCATTCTCTGATGACTTCTATATTCTTAGGATCCACAGCTATCCCATCCTTTGAAATGATATGTCCCAAGTAATGGATTTTCTTTTGATAAAATAAGCACTTGCTCAGCTTGGAAAACAGGTGGTGCTCTCTTATCACTTGCAGTACCATCCTTGGATGTTTCTCATGCTCTTCCTCCGACTTGGAATACACCAAGATGTCATCTAAAAAGACTATGAAAAACTTGTCCAGATAGTCCCTGAATACACCATTCATTAGGCACATAAAGATAGCGGGTGCATTCAACAACCCAACTAGCATCACTGTGAATTCATAATGACCATACCTTGTTCTGAAGGTGGTCTTGATGATGTCTTCATCCTTTATTCTTACCCGGTGATACCCTGACCTGAGATTTATCTTTGAAAACATATTGACATCCTTCAACTGGTCAAAGAGATCATCAATCATTGGTAGAGGATACTTGTTCTTAACAGTCACTTTGTTCAACTGGCTAAAATCGATGCACAATCTCAATGTCCCATCCTTCTTCTTCACGAATAGGATCGGGGCTCCCCAAGGTGACACACTTGGGCGTATATACCCCTTCTTCAAAATCTCTTCAAGCTGCAATTGCAGTTCTTTCAGCTCTGGTGTACTCATTCTGTAAGGAGTTTTTGACACTAGAGCTGCTCCAGGCATCATGTTAATAGAGAAGTCAATGTCTCTCTACGGGGGTAGTTTTGGTACCTCCTGGAATACATCCTAAAAATCTTTTAATATTTCATGGTATTCAATACTTGACACCTTATCCTTAGGTGCTTCCTCCATGTGGGCTACAAATAATTGACAACCTTTCCTGTAGCACTTCTTCAGTTGCATTTCTGAGATTTCTATAATCGTAACTACCCTGGGAATTCCTTGGAATGTTCTCTAATTCCCTTCCTCATCCATGCAAGTGAATGCCTCATTACGACAGTCTAAGATGACGTGGTGCTGGTCCAACCAATCCATACCAATTAGACAGCCATAGGAACCTAAAGGTAAAATGTTCAATTCAGCCCTCGTGCTCAGTCCATTCATATCCACTGGACAGGACTTAACCAATTCTATAACCTTTCTCTTAGTTCCTGTAGCCAATTGCACTAACCAATATTTTCCATGTTTTCTTCTCGACAAATGAAAACTTTCCACCACTCTAGGGTCTACATAACTATGACTAGCCCCTGAATCAAATAAAATAGTAAAGGCATGGTTGTTTATCATACCTTCCACTTCAATTATGTGTAACTGATATTTTGTCTGCTTGTTGTCCAGGGTTGAGTAGATCCTTGGTACTCTACTGCCCATGTCTTCCACTATTTCTGCCTGTTGAACATTGTGGACAGTTCTCACTTTTTCATTTCTATGGGGCCAATCTCTGTACCTATGATTTCCTTTACAGCCCCAACATTCCATAGGTGGTTGTCTTGGCATTTGTCCACCCACTTCAGCCTTCCTGGGCTCTCTAAAACATGGTTGTCCTTGAGGACTGTTCCTGAAAAATGGTGGTTTGATTCCCTTTTTCCTCTACTCCCTCTTAAACTTCTTCTTTTCTTCCCAAGATTTTTGAAAAGTAGGCTTTTCTTTTTGTTGATCATATAATCACTTTTCTCTCCTTATAGTTTCTTCCATTTTTTTTGGGTCATTATACTAGATCTTGTCACTGATGAAAGGTGGTAGTCCATTCAGATACCTTTGAATTTTGACAATCTCGTCCTTGATGAAAGGAACATACTTCAACAATTCCAAAAATCTTCGTTCATATTCATCAATGGTCATGCTGCCCAACTTGAGTTCAAAGAACTCTTTCATATTTCTGTCGTAGTATCTCTTAGTTAAGTACTTCTTTTCAAAATGCTTCTTGAACTCCCTCCAAGTAACATTCTTCTCTCTAACGTGTTGTACTTGCACAATCTACTCCCACCATATGGATGCCTTTCCTTTAAGTTGGTAAATGGTAATTCTTCCCTCTGCATGAGAAGAATAGTTCTACAGTTGGAAATATTTCCTCATGCCCGACAGCCAAGTCTCGACATCTTCATCTTTCTTGTGTTCTCCATCAAAAGTAGGAGGTTTAATCTTGTTCATTTCACCCTTCAGTTCATCCACTCCAGATCTCCTATGATTTCTGGTAGGAGATGGGCTTGAACTATTGTGTGCCTCCTTATTAGAAAGTTTTGGGGAGTGAGGACGATGTCTGCTAACGCTTCTTGATCTTATTTTCCTCTCAAAGTTCTTGCTTCTCCTTGTTTTGATTGAGTCACTCTCCTTATCCAACTTCTTTTTGATTCTTTCGAGGCTCTGCATCAACTTTAAGTTGAATTCTCCCTGTTGATCCCTGGCTTTCATGAGATTTCTATTATCTGCTCGATGAGCCTGGGCATCTTTCTACAATCGTTCAATGATTTTCATCATATGCCCTTCCTTGTCCATCTCTCCTCCATGCCCATTGGAGTTCGATTCTTCCACTCCTAAATGGACATCCATTCCTTTTACTTCATTCTCTGAACTGGAAGCATTTTGTGCCTCCTCCAGTTCTCTTCACTCAGTAGCAATTCATTGCAGTCCCTACACTCGTTGAACTCTGCAAACACAACCTACAGTCAACCAGAATTTGTCAGGCCATCAGTCCTTAACAATTCCCACAGCATTCATAAACCAATTTGATTTAAGAAAAATGTTCAGATTTCATTTTCTTTCCAAGATTTTCTCTGTTGTGTAATAATTTTCGGGCACTAGCCCCTTCCTCTCAGTCCCCAACCCATGTGATCATGAGCCGTGACCAAACGCTAAGTCAAAAGGTGCTTACTCGAGCCTTCGGCTTCGGAAATTTTCAAATCACAACACAACAATCCCTAGGAGTTCTGATTTACCCAACTCACGAAGTAGAGTGGATCAACAGTCCACATCTACTCAGCATCCAATGACTGACACTCACTATGGAACCTCAGGTGTCTGAGTTCTAGGACTTCAGAGCTTCGGAGGATCTCGCATCCGCACATCCGAACTGTTAATCTCCGAACATTCCAAATCACCTTTAGTGATGTCATTACGTCACATCACTTAACGTTTTCCAGTTCTAGGGGCATGCAATAGTGGTTTGGAGTAACTCGCCTTTCATCCTGCAACTCTTCTGATGCTGACACGTAATCCCTCAGTGAAATCGCAGTTTGGATTGCGGGACCGCCTTGGATAATTAACTTTCATGCAAATTAGGTCCCCGCAATTCCTCCTAGTCGTCGATCTGGATGTATCGTGCTCAACACCAATGTGGGTCCTCCAAACTTTAACTACGTTACATAACCTCGACCCCACTAGCCCTGCTCATACAGAAAGCCACATGGCGGAATACTAGCGGCTGATACGTGGCCCATTCAGATGGGTGACACATGTCACGTTCCAAATGCCATTTCAATCTTCCACGGTTCGTAATCCACTTACACTTGGCACACAACCCATGTGTCCATGTCACCTCCAGGTGACATCATCATCACTCACCACTTCAGCTCTTCGGGCTTCAGAGCTTCGAACTTTAGGCTTTCTCTTATTTTGCATCAACTTCACTAAAGTCACGAAGTCCGAAGGGCTTCCAGGTTAACCCTTCTGCACCTTCTCCAGATATGACGGTCGTAAGGGTTTTCCTTTTTCTTCCGAACATATCCTACTGTTCACATTACTCTGTAGTCCAACACCACTTATGTTGTGGTTTTACAATACCGCTACTCCTTCTGAGCTTCTTAACACGGCCAAGGTAACCTCTTGGCACTCAGGAATATTCTGGGGTTCGAAATTAGTTCCTCCAGACACAATTTCCACTTGAACCTTGAGTCCAATGACCACTTACCCAGCCCATCCAAGCTCTGCATTGAAACCTTGGCATAGGACTTGAGTTTTGTCCATTTCGACAACAACTCCTTTCGAATCTCTTGCTTCAACTTCCACTAACATGGCCCATCCCGGCTTAGTGTTGTAACCATGCTCTGATACCATATTGTAACATCCCTAGCCACCAACAGGTCGGGCAATGCAACCAACATGACACTTCACTAAACTCTGATAACGCTACCCAAACAACCTAGCCTTCCAACAGGGTTGGGTAATGCTACCACGTGGAATCGTACACACACACACACACACACATATATATAACATGAATTTTAATGAAATTAAAACAATTAATACTGAATTATTGCTACCATATAGATGCAATTGAGATTAACAGTAAGTCCACATGCAACGAAACACATGATACATTTAAAGTAACCCAAACATGCATAAAATACATAATTAAGCACAGAAATGATACTTATCTTTTAGCTGGAGTAAATCTACCAACTGTGTGTAGACCTTCCATGAACCTCCCAGCCTTAGACCGCGTTGCTCATCACTCTCAGCAATAGGTCACCCCCGATCTAGGACTAAACTCCATCGGGCAAGGGAATCCTAGGCTTGGCAAGGACAACAAGGAAGTTGCACAAAGCAACCGGAAGGATCTTTTATCCCAAGAGCCACTTACGCCCACAACCCACAGACCCTCATTCCCCACATGCCTGTTCCACCCCAGGAAGATACACCTTCACTAATACAAGTCCATTGACTAGTACACCTCCCTTACCTTGGGCTTCAGCAATAGGCCGGACCAGAAGTCTCAGAGTACTGTAGCTGCTACAGGACTCCCTTCTAGGAGAACTCACTTCCCAGCAAACTCTCTCACCTGGGAGAGTTGCTCCAACACCTGACAACCTGCCTCTTCAACCAATCTTTGACTCAGCTACAGTCGGATACATGTGTCAACAACAGCAACAACACTAAGTTATCTTACGGGTGACAACAACACGGAAAAATGAGTATGGACACCCAAAAAGGAAATAACCTAACGATAAGTCACAACATGGCTCAGGAGACTACAATTGTGTCTGCTTCACAGGAAGTAGCACAGGACGACTTCATGGTTTCTGGTTTCATAGATGTGTGAGGGTATCCATAGGTCGACGACGGAGGTCTTGGGTTCAGACGGAGGATGGGAGAATGGACTCACAAACTCACACGGAGGATGGCAGAATGACCAGAGAACCCACAACACATCTGACACTTCAAATTTTAATTACATGAGCCCAGGTCAACACTTGTCTTCCTAGAGCTGCATGCGCTCCATTTAGCCTACGTCCCCTTTCCAGGAACTTAGGATAACAAAAACATATCGTGTCCACCTTGGTTTAAAAAAATAATATTAAAATATTACTCTTCTAGAGGTAAGCCCACTAGCTTAGCCCCTAGGCCCAAATACTTAGCCCCCCCTTCCTTACCCTACCTAGTGGAGCTTCATCCCCCATAAATCTTCTTCATGGTCAGTCTACAGACAATAGTGTTTATATTTTTATTAATGATCTACATAATTACATATACAAAAATCAGGCTCCTGGCCTTTGGCATCTGGCTCACCAGCCTAATAAACACAGGTTTATCAGCTTATAATCACTCGGCTCACCATCCTATAAGAAAAATTACAATTCAGCAAGGGGTCGGCCTTGGGGTATTACACGTCCATTTTGTATAAGTGTCATGCAATAAGTTGATAGTCGGTGACACAAACTACCAGGTTTTTCTTCTGCGCGGTGTTAAATTCTTACGGCGTAGTACCTGTGCTCAAGTACTGAATGATATCTGCGAAGTATTCATCGATGATATGGACTGAAAATAACTTTGCATCTAGAAAATTGTCTTCTAAATTCGTAGGTTTTGTTATCACATATTTTTGTAGGGAGGTGTTTTCCCCTTTGGATTTTCCCCTTGGGTGACGAAATGCGAGAAAAGGAGCTAAAAACCCACAAAATGCATCTTATCCTAAGTCTGGGCATCGATGTGATGGTTTGGCACGATATGTTATGGTGCACGTAGATCTGGACTACCGAGATCTGCGCACTTAGATCTGCGACACACAGCCCAAGTCGGACCCCCTCGAGCATTATGCCTTTAACTAGGAGGGGGTCTGAGCAAGCGGATTCCTAGTGTGCCCCCCCCCACTACGTGGAGCCTCCTCACTATGCTCGAACCCCCACCCCCCTTCGAGCAATCTGCATACCGCCTCCTCTTACCTCCTTCCTCTCCTACCAACAATTGTCTTCCACTCACATCACCCACTCGCGCCTGTCCCCTGGCACTTTCATATCTCCCTATCACCCCCTGCCATGTGTATCCCACTCCCTCTTCATGTCACATCTCCTTTTCACTTCCTCCTCTCGCTTCATGACACTTGTCCCCCATGTTGCTTCCTCATGTGTCATTGTTGTCCCCACTATGCCTTCCACCGTAGCCTCTCCTCTACCTCCTCGTCACCTTCCTGTGCCACATCACCGTCCCGCCTTCGCTTCAATAGACCATTCACAATGACAGGTGTCATGTTTGACTTCTGCCCACTCCAATCCTGATGAAGAAATTAATCAAAACAAAGGAAGGTGGGTGAGACATCGTCTCCTTCCATAAATAGAAGGCCAGAAAGGGACAAATTGCGAAAGCAGACTGTCAGTCCAGTCTGACAAAGATCACATCTGACATAAGACTGCATGGGCAGTCTGACCAATGTCTGAATGCACAGCCTGAAAAAGAATCTCATCAACACAAAGCCTTGAACGCATGACATGATCGTGTCTTAGGCATTCGGAGCCATCTCTGAGTATATGTAGGCATTTTTGCCATTTTGTTAGTGTCGATGGTTGAGCTATGCTCCTATATTGTAAAGTTTTAATGAAGCTTCTGGTTCTCTGGTTATGTGTTGTAATTTGAGACTTCTTTTTTAATGACAAGCAGCCTTCTTTTCCATTTCTTTGCCTCTGATACTGAAAGACTTGGGCATGGATGATCCAATGGATTTTTTGTAATTGTGTTGTGATGTATGTTTGATTGCAATACTGTTATGGCATTTTCAGTGTCCTGAAGTTTTGGATCTAAGAGGATCTTGTATTCGAATATTTTCCTCCTTAGGCTATTGGAAGACCTGATGTCCATAACAAACCTTTACATTTTCTCCTTAATTTCTTCCTCCTACTCACCCTTACTACAACTTACTGTCTAAAGTTAGATCAAGACCTCATCTGTCTGTGCATACCAGCCCATTTTTCCGAGTTAAAGCGATACTTTCCTGAGTCTGCGTCCATTAGACCCCCCTTAAATTTATTCATTGTGACATACAAACTGATGGGTATTGGGCTTACCTCCAATGCAATATGGATGTGAATTCGGGTGCTAACATTTCTGGCGTCGTTGCCAGGGATGAATTGAAGACTTTCCCTGGGTAGAATGACAACGAGCTTTCGATTCTGAAGGTGCATTAGACATCAAAACCATTGAAGATTGTGTTTGCACTTGGTGACTCCACTATCTCAACTCCACTATCTCAGTGTAGATACCTTTGGCTACAGTTGTAGCCCTTGGGAGAACACAACTATCAGATATGGTCTTTGATGGTGAACAAAGACCATACACACTCTTGTTGCATATCATTCACCCGACAACTTCATGGTTGAAGAATCATTTGGCGACTCCACTGGTTCATGATGGACAAAATATTGGCTCAAAGGTTTGTTCCTTTTAATTTTTTTGTCATTCCTAGTTTTCCTAACACTGTTCCTGCTGTCAATGAGTGGGTTGATTTTTTGCCCATATTTAAAGAACATAAAGAGGACCACCCTACATAGCATCTCAGTGAGTTTCATGAACTCATGCATCAGTGGGAGATACATCATGAGTATGTGTTAATGAAGATGTTCATGTTCTCATTAGTAGGGGATGCTCGTGAATGGTACCACTCCTTACCCCCTGCTAGCATTTCCTCCCTAGAAAAGTTTCATGTTGCTTTCAATAGGCACTGTCAAAAGCTTTATTCCTATGAGTTTATTTGTCATAATTTTTGTGAGGAATATGAAGACAACAATCAAGATATGGTTGTACCTAATGAAGCCTGTGAGGATGAGGACCATGAGGAAGAAGGAGATGCTCTAAGTGAGTTAGTGGAGATGGTGAAATCTCTTTCTGCAGAGATAGAGCATTTGAAAGCAGATCGTGATTATTGCCCTTTTGAAGAAAATGCAAAGGATTTTTCAGTTCTAGAAGAAGATGTTCTTGACAACCCTGCTCATAATGGTGAGGTTGAGGATTACCTGGCCCAAGAGGTGGCATACTCTGCCCCCGATGATCTCAGATTTAAATGAAGAAACAATTGTATATTCAGAGGAAGAGCAGCAGAGCACCTCATCACAGTTTGTTGACCTAGAGAGCAACCAGCCTGTGTATGACAGCTATGAATCAGATTTTGGGCTGGATATGCAGGATTTTCAAGAGCACACAACAGAGCCTTATCCTCCATTCATTAAAGGAAAATATTGTGAGGAAATCATCCATCCTCGGCCTATAGGAATCACTGAGCATCAGATTGAAGAGTTGTAACAGCCGAATTAAATAAACAACATTTAATTTAGAACAAAGCAGTAAAATTTAAGAGTTACTTCATTTAGCACATTCGTAATCAAATTCATCATAGTAATAAAATTTAATAACAAATTAATACAAAACAATGCATAATTCTTGGTAAATACCTGAACCTGATGCTATCAACTTGTGTTTGCCCGCCGCTTGCTTCCTTCCCGCTTCTGCAAACACTACCCAAAACCGTCCTCCCTGCCAACTAGGTAGCTCCCTAGCCCCAAGATATCAACGGATATCCTGGCCCTCCGTGCCCAAAACCCCCAGCAACTCCGGTGCACTGTGTCAATGCCACTCACAAAATTTCACCTCCCTCTCTGCAATACTCAGAGCTCCCAAAATCCATCCCCAACTCCCGTAGAATACCTCCCGTCCAACTCCTTCCCCCTCCTTATCCCTCCTTCACCGACTCTCCTCCCCCTCATTAATTTCCTTATCTCCCCCTTATTAATTTCTTATCCCATTCTTTAATGCCTTATCCTCTCGGGATTAATAGGTTATTTCTTGTTGGGTACGTAACCTTTTTATAATATATATTATTAATCTATTAAATCTTTTACTCAAGTTATTAAATGTAATTTGTAGTTAAATTATTAATTAATTAATCACAATTATATCCTTTAATTAATTAATAACTCACTTAATTAATATCATTAAATCATCTTTGTTTAAATCATTGCCTATCCTGTGCTTCCTTTAATCTCTGCCTAATTTAAATCACCTGTTCCTCCATTTCTTGAATCATTCTGGCCCAATTGTTACTCGGTCTTCTAGTCTATCCCAACTCAATGGCGTTCTGCATGGCCTCCCATACAAAGCTTCGTAGGGTGGCATTCCAATGGAACT
>JASDQU010401871.1:0-10792 GCA_032191745.1 Picea mariana | reverse complement strand
TTGATGAGTAGTTGACACATGATTGGTACATACTTGGTACATGGTTGGAGGCACTTGTTTATGGTGCAGGTTGATTACAAGTTGTTTGGTACAACTTGGTACATGGTTGATGCACTTGTTTATGGTACAGGTTGATTACAAGTTTTTTGGTACATGTTGGTGCATAGTTGATACACTTGTTTATGGTACAGGTTGATTACAGGTTGAGGTACTTGTTGATGCATGGTTGATGCATGGTTCAGATTTATTGGTATAGGTTTACTGTGATAGTGTGACAGTGGTTCCATCATTCTACTTCTACTTCAGGGTGGCAGGATAGGGCAAGGACAGGTGGTTGTAGCCACCTTTCGGTTGTATCTGGAGAACATAGGGGATTTTAGCCTCCTTCTAGTTGTATCCATAGAATTGGGGAGTTGGATCTTCCCTTAGGTTTTAGCCTGAAAAACTAGGGGGTTGGAGTCTCCTTCCAGTTGCAGTTGGAAAACAAAGGAAGTTGGTGCTTCCAATGAATGTAATTCTTCAAGACATATAAGAAAAAGCATTATGTGGTTTTATCCCGATTTGGGTTTCCACGTAAAACACTATTGTACTGTGTATGTGTATGATTGTTCATTTTTTCATTGCTTATTTACTCTGCAGTTATTGGATGATAATGCTACATTGATATAACACTTGGATTATATGGTTAAAAATGATTAAATTGCTCTATTACTGATTCACCCCCCTCTCAATAATCCAACAGGAATGCCCCATTATTCATAATATACTAAACTATAAATGATAAAGACATAGTCTATAGACACATCACTCCCAAAAATAATAGTGTGATAAGACAAATATTTAATCGACACAATCACTTTGGTAGACTCATCACTCTCCAAGAGAAGAGTGGGATCGACCAAAGATTGCATCGACAAGATCACTTGCTCGAACACTGGTTGAATATACTACAATACAACATGGTCAAGAGATGCATGAACCTGAAAAAAAGAGTGAGATATATTGAATATTTCATCATAATTGTTATCACAAGATTTTTTCTTGTTCAAAGCCCTCCACAAGATCCCCAAATCTTGCGTAACTATGGAAGAAACTACCATTGTCACCTAAGTAGAATCTTATTTCATTTTAGTGATGGAAGAGGTACACAAAAAAGGTGTCTTCCTTGGTGAACTCATGGGATACAATAACAAGAAATATCCCTATCTTGATCACTTGTTAGTTGGTCTAGTTCTAGGAAGGAGAAGATAAGTTGCAAGGAAATGTTTGTACCTTCCCATAATAAGAAACATTGTTATAGCAAGATTTTGCCTCACTCCATGCAACTTGCTCAGAAGGCCTTTTCCATTTCCCTATGCAAACTTGAAGTCCCCTTTTGCACTTCCTAGAGCTAAAAAATCATATTTTTCTACATATACACACCATACTAGTTATACATCATGTGTATACGTAGGTTGCACCACTACAACCCGTGTACATCGAGTTTGGTGCTCAAAATTAAAAATTGTGTTGGGTTTCCATGTCACGTCACGAGATCCATGATCCTTGACCTTCCATATACTAGAAAAATTATGACTCGGCCCTTCAGTTCCATTTGAAGGCTATAAAATGGGCCATATCCAAACCATGGAAGAGGAGAGAATTCAAGTTTTGAGAGCACATCTACTATGGAGAAATTTTCACTTCATATTGAGTGTGCATCCGTTTGTCCTTTAATGTTTGAACACATTGTTCAACCCCCGACCTCTTACCTCTTTGAAGGATAAAAACATTGTCTCTCTTATATCAACTTGCCTTTGGTGGAGGATTTAACTAGTGTATGCCCAGCTTGAAGGGATTTAGTTTCTCGGTTTCGAGACGTGCCGACACAGAATTTTTTCACTGGTATACTTTTATTGATCATATTTTAATAGAAATACTCTTTTCTCTTCTGATTGATATCTTGCAAATATTTGAATTATTATTCCATGGGAGTATTTGTTATGAATGTTAATGGATTCTGCTATTGTATGTTTTAAATTTATATATTATCACCATATGCTTGTGTATCGTGGTTGTTGAATACAAGTTGTAGGTATAAATATTTGAGTTGCATGCTCAACAGTGGTATTCATCAAACGTTCGAATGAGGTAGGCTCTTTATCTTGTATTGTTGGCATTTACATTTATATAGCATACTTGGGATTAGAGTTATTTATGCATTTATTCCATCTATTGTGGTTTACCCCATGCCATAAAGTGATTTTCCTCGTAAAAGAATTGGTGACCATACTCGGGATTGAATCTTCTATTTTGGGGTTTGGATTGTTTTCCTCCTTTGATTTCTCTTTGGTAGCCTAAGTTTTCTTGTTGTCGGATATCTTGATAGCCTATTTTTACTTTGTATCTAAGTTTCTTGTCCTTATCCTTACCCTGGAAATGTTTTAATACATATACGTGGGTTTTCCCTTGATAGAGATATACATATGCAAGTTGTCATTCTATAGGCATGTACATACATGAGTCTTCCTTAAACAGTCGCGTACATCAACATTTTCAGCTTACTTGTTGTGTTTGGTGTTTTATGGGTGCGTTTTGATGGCTGTTGAGTCTTCTTAGGTCTCTATCATAACTGTTGAGTGCTTGCAGAGTGACAGGAAACCTTTTTATGGTTGAATTTTTGGGTAGTTTTTCTTTCTCATAATATTTTTCATTGGTTGTTCTTTCATCTTGATCTGAGTGAGTGCTTCTTGGTATCATGCTTGACTTGTCTCTTTTTCTTACAGTAGGGTCTATATATCAAGATGTTATTCAATGCTTGCATTTTCATTCCTTTATATTGAAAATACAAAAATATACATTTTGCATTTTGGAATTTTCTCTTTTGGTTGTTTAGTATTAATCTTGATACATAGATGGAAATATTGCATCTTTTTTGAAATTGCAGAGTTGAATTGAATGTTGCATTTTGAAAAGATTATTATCTTTTGAGAATTGAATATTAGGACTTAACTTTATGTTCATATTCATTTTCTTAATTTGCTAAGTCATAACATCATTAGTTTCACAACCACATATTTTGAGTAAACAAAACCATTAAAAGTAACGTTGATAAATTTAAAATTGGTTAGAAATGATTTTATTTTTCAGAAGTAAAGAAACAAGCTTATGATATAGGGCCTTGGAATAGGATTTTGTGAGTAAAATTCTCCAAGTATATTAAACTCAACATATGCTTTTGACTAAGGGAGTGGTGAAATCCATTATGTAATTAGTGACATCAGGATGCTCCACTCAGACCGGAGTTAAGCACGAGGTTTCACGAAGTTGGTTGCAGATATAGCCCTCTAATACCTTCTTAGAATAAGAGATAGTTTTGGCAATCTATTCATATATGGGGGTCTTGCTAGTACCTTTACCTCTGTGAGAGGTGGTGCTTTCGATATTTTGGGATTTGTTACCCTGCCCATATGCTGGACCTGAATTATGACTATTCTCCTATGCATTGGTTGTATTGTGGTGGATTTAGCTTCTTGACATAGGTAGCCACACAGGTTACTAGTAGAGGTTATTCTATAGGTACCCTAAGTCAGATAAAGGTCAGACAACACACAAACATTATGGAGGATTACCTCTCCGGGGAGATCTGACTGACTGAGTTGTTAATCCCATGAGGGCCATTATAATTGATTTTGATACCTCCAATCTTTTGAAGGGAGTCTTAGGCCCCTCTTGGGCAAGGCATACCTACTCTAGTGAGGGAGGCCCCTTTTCAACCACTATCTCTTGTTTGTGTGCATTTGGTATTTTTATCTATTTTGGTGCGCTCTTTGATTGTTAGTTGGCGTTAGGATTTTTTTTTATATCTCGAGTCTTGAGTCATCATGGAGCCAGAACAACTTCCTCATAGGTATCAACGTTTATTGAAGTTACCACCACATCTTTATTATTTTCCCTCTAAAAGGTGTAAAGTTATCAAATGTGGTACACACACCTCCACCTACCAAACTTGTGATCATACAAGTATGAGTACTAACTCAATTCAGAAAGAAATAGGGATTCCTTCGACTCCTATACCCACTGTAGTTAATGGAACTCGTTCTACACCTTCAACCACTACGGTTGTAGCATTGGAGGTTCCCATCATCACTCCTATCCAACCTAGGGTTGCTACTCAACCTATAGTGATGAACCCTTTTAGGTCTATTTTTGGTACACCTAGGTATAATACTCAATCTATTCCTATGATATATAACCCTTTCTCTTTTGGTATGTTGAATATGACATTGAAACTTTCATCTTCCATTCCAACGAATAATACAAATCCTAGTATTGGACCTAGGGGCATGGATCCTCTGCATATTCCACTCTCATTTGGTGGATCTCATATTCCCCAAACTACTCCTACTGTTGGAAGCCAACCTCCTATTCATCCTGGGTCTAATCCTAGTCTTAGTATTCCTAGATGGAGTAATCAACTAGGTGGAAAATTTGTTTCCCATGTTCCGTCGTTTCCACCTTCCTCCTCCACACTGATTCCAACCAATATGTTTGGTATGACTAATCCACCTCTATCCTCCGTATTTTCACCCGGGGGAGGTCAGTTTCATACTATGGGAAACCCCTAGCTTGGAGCCACTCCGGCTAGGGGAAATATTTATAATCCTCATTATAACATTCCTACAGAGATGGTGCCCACCCAACATATTATGAATCAGTTTAGAGGAGAACATTACCATACCGAACATGGCCATGGTGCATACTATAACCCTAGATGGTTTGTAGTTCCCCAACATCAATATTTCCTAGGAGCATGGGCTCATATGCTGCAACCCTGACTCCCTTTTTTGGACATGCTTAATTTTCCATAATTTTCAAGATTATTGAATGACTCAGTGCATCATGATCTGTCATGGCCCCCCATCCACACCAAGCTTCCTTCAGATATTCTTAAATTCAAGGTAAATACTGGTGAGGATCCTGGTGATCACGTCACTAATTTTCATCTTTGGTGCTCTTCCAATTCCCTTAATGATGACTATATTGGTTTTTTTTATATTGTTTCAATGCACCCTTACGGGGGTTGTAGTGAAATGTTGCATTGAGATACCATGGGGAACATATAGGAATTTTGATCAGATGGTTTTAGTCTTTCTCAACCACTTCCAATTGTCAGTTTGTTATGATGTTGGCATAGAACTTCTATCGTCCCTCCTCGAGGACAAAGCCACCCATATCATGGATCATATCCAAGAGTTGCATAGACAGAAGAGGTTGATCAAAGCATACATTCCTCTAGAGGTCCTGTTGGAAAGGTTTCTTAATTATTTACTGCCTTATATTTCGAAGGATGTTTCTACATCCAGGGTAACATTTGAAGAGGAAGTTGTTTTCAAAGCCCAACAATTAGATCACATATATGCTCAATCTGGGATGTTATAAATAATTTTTCCTGACGCACTGAGGTCAAACTACGACCTTAGAAAAAATCTCAAGCCTCATGTAGATGACATTATAGGCTCTGTAAATGTTAAGTCTACAGACCTGGTGATGAACCAGTTGAAAGAGTTGTCTCTAAACCAGTTTGTAGAAAGACAAGCTTCATTTGTTTCCTCCACTCCACTCAATTAACAGATGTGCATTCTGTACATTCATTGACCAACATGAATGGTAACTAGCAACCATGAGGGAATAGAAGGAAAGGATGGAGTAATAACTGTAAGGGTGGGAGGAATAATAATAATAAACCCAAGGACAATGCTAACAATGATAGATCGAAAAATAATCCTGTTGAGGGAAAGAAAGAAAAGAGAAAGATGAAGTTTCCTTGTAAACTTTGTACTAATGATCACCTTGCCCACTTATGCCCCAAACTTGAGGAAGTTGCAAGGATCTTATCTCAACTGCTCGTTGTGCTGACTAATCTGTTTTTTCAAAATACACACATGGGCATGATCTCCTCCAATGTTGAAGGTGATCGTCTATGTGTAAATATGGTCAAGTAGAAGATTAATGTAGCCACTTGATCTCACGATTACGGGTCTTCACAGACTATTCCATGTCTAGATTCCCCCCCTCCTCTAGAAACACCTTTGTAGATCGAAAAGCCATATCCTCCACCTCGTATTCTGAAAGGAGTACTAAAATGCTCTACCCACAAGCCTAATGCTACATCTACCCAAAAATACTCGATTGTTAAAGATATGGCTCAAACCCCTTGTGCGATGTTGACTTTGGAGGTGCTCTAGATGTGTCCTTCACAGAGGAAATCCTTGCTATATGATTTAGGATATCAAGACCCGTGTGGCTCAAAGGTTATCAAGTTTGACGTCATATATGTTAAGCCTTGCTTTCTTTACCATGTGGCCTTTCAAATCCATGTGGATTACTCAAAGTATACCATCAAGTGTATTGTTATTGATGAAGGTGTTGTGTCATGCGTGATGTCCCTAACCTGTTGGAAAGACACTGGCTCTCCAACCCTCTCTCAATATCCAACTATGTTGATCGCATTTTATGGTCATTATTTCCATCCCCACAGAATTATTCCCACCTTTCCAGTCCAGTTAGGTGGAAATATGGTGGAGGTGGATGTTGAGGTGGTTGATATGCCCCTTGACTATAACTTATTGCTAGGGCGTAATTGGAATTATTCCATGACTGCAGTCGTGTCACCTTTTTTTCGTACTTTATTCTATCCTCACGAAGGGAAAATCATGATGATTGATCAATTATCCTTTGCACATGCTAGTCCCAATGCATCAGTTGGACCTTTGATTCCTGTGATCAATAATTCTCAGTTGACAACTGAGGATATTGGTGTCAGAATGGATTCCTCCCTCATGGCTACCTTTGATTTCATGGAACCAATTCATCATATTTCTTCCCTGTCCATTAGGTCTTCTTCATCAATAGGTTTTGTTCCTTTCCGCACTTCATATTTCGAGGATCCTTGGACCATACCTTCCCCAACCATGTCTTGTGAAGGTCATTCACATATTGGAATGGCAATGCCACTATCAACAATAGAGATAGCATATCAGGATTTTATTGACTCTATTGCTGACATGGATCCTGTCTCCTCGTAGATGGATTGTTGGGTATGTGTTATATTTAGGTGGTTTTTAGGCACATGGTTTTTTGTCGATGGTTTTCTATTTCCGGTTAAGGAATTAGGGTTTTTGACTAATCTAGGTCATTGGGTTAGGGTTTTGGATACCATTGGCTCCTATATGTATGTTGTATTTTAAACAATGTATCACTATGAATGAATATAGAATATGTTGGTTTTTCCAGTTTGGGTTTCCAGGGGAAAAATCTCTGTGTAATGTTTGTATTTTCCATTGTATATTTTCTCTTCTTTTACTGAAAATCTATTTGCAGTAAATATTGTACAAGGTTAAAATCTATACAGACGAGGAGGATCCCATTCTCAAGCTTGTACGGGCCACTTAATTGTCTTTCTCACATGATTTCCTCGATGAATGGTCCTGACCATGGGATGATATGCATCATCGCTCTTACTTCCTCCCAGAGCTTGTTAGGATCGAGCATGAGAATTTTAGATCTACCTTGAGGGAGATAGTTAGTCGCACCATGGTTCCACTAGATACACATGGAATTTATGCCAAAGGAAAAAGGGTGATTATTTCTCCTACCGTCATGATCGATATCTCTTTCATTCCTAGTAAAATTTAAAAAGTATATATCGGTGCAGATTGTTCGCCTGAACAAATTCATATCTACACCAATCTCTTCAAAGAATTTCATGATTTATTCTCTTGGTCATATGAAGAGATGCCAATAATAAACCCTCGCATTGTCGAACATGAGATCAAACCCTACCCGGATGCTAAACTTGTTTGACAATGACTTAGAGTTTTTAATCCTAGGAAGGCACCTGCTATTAAGGTAGAGGTGGAGAAACTAATTAATGCTAGTTTTATCTACTCGGTTCCCTTGAATGAATGGATATCCAACCCCATTCCCATGAATAAGAAACAAGGATCCATCAGTGTGTGTGTGGAGTTTTGAGACTTGAATAAGGCTTGTCCTAAAGAAAACTTCTTGATACCTTTCATTGATCAAATTCTCGATGAGTGTGTGGGAAGCGAGTTTTTTTCTTTTATGGATGGATTTTCAGGATACAATCAAATTCAAATCAAACATGAGGATCAACATAAGATAACATTATTTTTCCTTGGGGTACTTTTTCATATTGGAAAATTCCTTTCAACCTTAAAAATGTCGAAGCAACCTTCCAACGAGCCATGACCTTCTCTTTTCACAATCTCAAGAATATTGTCGAAGCTTACCTAGATGATATCGTTGCTCACTCTCACAAGAGAGTAGATCACTCTACCCACCTTTGACTATTTTTTGAGAGATGTCATTATTATCACATTTGTTTAAACCTCACAAGTGAATATTCTGTGTTAGGTCAGGTCGTCTTTTAGGATTCTTAGTTTCTGAGAGCGGGATCGTGGTGGATACTATGAAGGTTGATGCAATACTTTGATTTCCTTCCCCACGAAACATTCACCAACTTCAAGGTTTACAGGGGAAATCTAACTTCTTACATCGATTTATAGTAAACTACGCCAATATTACTAAGTGTTTCATGTGTCTCTTGAAGAAGGACACTCTGTTTATATGGGATGAGCGAGCCCAGGAATCCTTCGATGCCCTTAAGAAATCCTTGGTATCGACACCTCTACTTAAGCCTCCCAACTACAATAGAGATTATTTTCTTTATATCTCTACATCCGAAGGGACGATTGGTATGGTTATATTTTATGAGGATGACGAGCTCAATGAGCATGTTGTATACTACCTTAGTTGAAACTTAGTAGGCCCTGAACTTAAGTACTCTCATGTTGAGAAGCTAGCCTTGGATGCCATACACACGGTTCAATGATTGTGACATTATATATTGCCTTGCAAGACTATCGTAGTTGTTGATGTCAATTCATTTCAATACGTCCTTTCTAGGCATATCATAGGGGGAAAATACAATAAGTGGATTGTAATTTTCAATACCTCAATTTTGCTTCGACGAAATATAAGAAATTGCTAGTTTTTTCCGAGTTAATATCAGACTTCCCTTGACTAGATGACAAATTTATTCATAACGATTCATTCACGGATGAACATATTTTCCTTATCTCATCTTCGGACCCCTGGTATGTAGACATTTTGATATATCTTCAAACATTGAAGTTCTCTCAGCATCTTTCGAGAGATGATTGACAACGTATACTGTATCAAGCTAAAAGTTACTTTATCATCAGTGACACTTTGTATCGCCCAGACATAGATAATATCTCATGTATTTTGTTGACTCACGAGGAAGTTGAGTCTGTTCTTAATCACTATCACAGTGGGGCTTGTGGTGGTCATCTATTTGCGCTTATGACAACTCAAAACATTATGCGACCTAGTTATTTTTGGTCGTATATTTTTAAAGATTGCGTCGAAGCAATCAAGAAGTGTCACCCTTGCTAGGTGTTCACATGGAAAATGCAGTTGCATCCATCCCCTCTTCACCCGGTCATCACCGTCGGTACCTTCACCAAGTGGGGGGTGAATTTTGTAGAGTACAACCAAACTTCGGCTGGGGGGAATTATCATATTATCGTGCTCATAGAGTACTTTACTAAATGGTCAAAGGAAGTGCCTCTGATTAAATATGATGGTAATACTACATAATTTTTCTTGTTCACTCAAATTATAGCCCAGTTCAGAATCCCAAGGGAGATTGTCACTGATCATGGAAGTCACTTTCAGAATGAAATGATGAAGGAATTAGCATCGAAACTAGGGTTTAAGCATGGTGATTCTTCCCCTTACTACCCCTATCAAATGGATAGGTAGAGGCTGTGAACAAATCTCTTAAGACCATTTTTCAAAAGACTGTCAGCCAAAGCAAATTTGACTGGCATCTAATGCTTTATCCCATGCTTTGGGAATATTGAACCTCGATTAAGACTTCCACCGGTTTTTCTCCTTTTCAGTTAGTACATGGTGTGGAGTTGATCCATCCTATTGAATTATAAATCCCTTCCCTTAGACTGGCATTTAAGCTCCTACCTGACACTTCCGATCTTGAAGAATGCCTCGTACACCTAGAGATCCTAGATGAGCAACATCGAGATGCCTCTATGACTATCGAAGCGAATAAACAATGTGTCAAGGTCTAGTATGATAAGTATGTCTATCCTCAGTAGTACAATGATGGTGACTTGGTCCTCTTGTATTACCAAACCAAAGAACCATTGGGGAAAGGCAAGTTCAATCCCATGTGGCACGGTCCTTATATCGCGTGATGTGTCTTAGAAAAATGATCCTATGAATTGGAGGATTATGAAGGGAATATGCCAGCTGAGCCAATAAATGAGCTCTACTTGAAAATATATTACACTTGAGTCCCAAGCTTCGACGTAACTCTTTGTATACTAGTGTATCTTAGTGTATATATATATATTCCTTTGTTTAATTGACTTGCTTATCGAGTTTTCCCTTGGTTGGAAGATGTCAATGGAGTCTTCAGTTTACTTAGGATTCACAGACGATGCCATTCATCGTACATGCAACCTGGCTTCAACCACTTGGGTCATTTACTCACTTGAGGGTCAATTGTTGTTAAGAACCAAACATCAATATAGCATAGAAAAACCTCAGGAAAAGTACTCAATGCCTTGAAAAAGAGATAATTTTAGATAATAAGCCTCTTCGAGGGGGCAACCTCCTTTTACCCCACTTAAATGTTCAAGTACAAGATGATTCAAAATGAAAATGTCTCCTTGGTATATAT
>JASDQU010401867.1:788-10792 GCA_032191745.1 Picea mariana | reverse complement strand
GTGTTTATGGTTGCATCTCTGATATATTTCTGTTATATTACTGGATATACGCGATATCTCTGTGCATTTCTTTATTATATCTCCGCTCTCATTTCGTGCCGAAAATAATCCGGATCACCATCGCTACTTGCGAAGGCTGAAAGGGTCGAGGTGTTAACGCCTACGCTCCTTCTCTAGATCCATCGGTCTCGACAGATCTGGGGTATTCCCGAAAGGATTCCGATCGTTCGTCTACCAAATGATAGGGTATTCTCTCTTTCTATAATTGGGCTCGCTATCCCTTCTGAGCTTGAATCACGAAATTCAACTTCTCGGGGCTTCAAACTCCCATGACTCCGAGACCTTAGAGAGATATCCTTCCTTGCATAAGGTTTCCAGACCCGGATCGCATGAACCTTCAGACGGTTCTTGGGCAATCGTCCCAAATCTTAGTCGAGTCTCTAGGGTAAGGTTCGACACGGTTCCAAGGTTTATTGGGTAATCCCTGGGGAAGAGTACTCTCGAGGGGCCTTCCCAGAATATTATGAGAATCAAGCAAACAAACGATTCTCGGTGGAGTGAACTCATGCCCCAGACTTAACCATTTATACAGAAACCAACAATGACATATAAGCATACACATGCATCCATTATTTCCAGTTTAAAACACCAGGCAATCGTTCCACACATAAATTATTATGGGCATATAAACATAAGCATGTATTCACGATATTCAATTCGAAATACAAGGCATGAAACACTTATCAGATCCACTGGCGTGATGCAACTGCTGAGAGGGGTGCTCGTTTCCACCCAACCGTAGGCTCAGTGACTCCAAATGGATTTACCGCTTGCCACCGCCGAGCTAGACCACGATGCTTTGAGGTTCATTCTCTTACTTCCAGCTCAACAGAAATCAAGGACGAAGGTTACTCTCCTTCTCCTGATACAGGAAAATAATCCAGGACGAAGGTTACTCTCCTTCTCCTGGTATTCAGAACTCCCTGCATTTCCAGGGTTTTCTCCAGTTCTCTTCCGTGATCCCCTGTCGCTCGTGCTCTTCTCCTTTTTTCCTTACCACATTTCCTCCCTTGCCAAATTGGTCTGCAAGGTTGCGTGTGGCACGAATTTCGTCGCCCATGGTCAGGTCTGAGGGTTGTTACGGATGGGCAGTTCACCCCCATCCCCTCATTAACTCTTGCGGAGCCTCCCCACCTACCAATCTGATGGGAAATCCATTCCAGAATTAGAGAGCTGCTTTGGTTTTTGAGCAAGTATAAACCAATACAGTACTGGCTCGGTGGAAGTTAACGCAACCATTCCAGGTCCCTTCCACCACCTCTCATTAGCCATCGTGCTCTCTTTTATCACATCCCTCTCCCAACAGTCATGCAACACATATCAATAACATAATTTACATTCATCAACCTTTTATGCAAAGGTCCGTCAAATCAAACATTCACATCTTTGAGTTTGCCATAGTTCTTGGCCAATATATTTATTTTTACAGATTGGGGGAAACAGGGTGTTACAATTCCCTCCCCCTTAAAGGAACATCATCCTCGATGTTCTATCTATCAATATGACGTGTATGTACATAAGTAAACAAAATCGGATATGTTTGTTTCATGGCATCTTCCATTTCCCACGTAGCCTCATCTGGGCCAAAATGTTTCCATTGCACCTTGACCTGTGCAATGGTTCGGTTCCTGAGTGGGGTTTCTTTTCTGTCCAGTATGCATTGAGGTTCTGGCAGGAATTCTCCCTCCGGTTCCACCTGGATCACAGACTAGTCAATTATATGATTAGAATCATGTACATATTTCTTCAATAATGAAACATGGAAAACATTATGTGCTTTTACTGTGGGAGGAAGTGCTAGCCTATAGGCTACAGGTCCCACTCTATCTAGAACTTCAAAGGGTCCACAATACCGAGGTGCCAACTTGGCACAAGCTCCCATCCTCAGGGAACTCTTCCTGGGCCTAACTCTAAGATATATGTGGTCTCCCATATTGAATTCTCTTGGAGTTCTCTTTCGATCGGCGTAACTTTTCTGTCTGTTCTGAGCGACCTTTAGATTTTGTTTTATCTGAGTCACTTGTTGTTCCATTTCTTTCAACATGTCAGGTCCAATAGTAACTCTGTTCACAGGATTACTCCAACTGACTGGAGTGTTGCACGGTCTACCATAGAGGACTTCGAAAGGGCTCATCTTCAGGGATTCTTGATAGCCATTGTTGTAGGCGAATTCCACCAGTGGCAGGTAATCTTCCCACTTTTTGAGTTGATGCATTACATGCATCCTTAGCATGTCTTCTAATATTTGGTTCACTCTTTCCGTCTGTCCATCAGTTTGAGGATGATAGGCTATGCTAAACAGTAATTTGGTCTCCAGACCAACCATCAAGGATTTCCAAAAGTTGGAAGTAAATTCCGTGTCTCTGTCAGACACGATCTCTTCAGGCATACCATGTAGTCTGAATATCTCCTTCATGAATATGTTGGCGACGTCTATTGCCTTGCAAGTCAACTTGATGGGGATAAAATGAGCAGACTTGCTCAGTTTATCCACTACTACCATGATGGCGTCATTCTGTTTAGTTGATGTTGGTAATCCGGTGATGAAATCCATGGAGATGGTTTCCCATTTCCATTCCGGGATTGGTAGAGGTTGTAATAATCTTGCTGGGTGTCGGTGTTCTGCTTTAACCTGTTGGTATTCCATGCATTTGGCTAAGTACTCAGCTATGTCTTTCTTCAATCCAGGCCAATAGAATTGTTTCCTGGTGGCGGTGATCATCTTCTGGTATCCCGGATGACCAGTATATGGTCTTTTATGTAGTTCATCCATTATGAACCTCTTCAAGTCATCACAATCTAGAATATACAATCTGTTTTTGTAAGTTAGCAGACCTCCATCTATCATCCGGTAGCCTTCATACTTTATCCCTGTGGGTTCTTGCTCCAGGTACGAGGTTAGGGTCTGGAAGAATGTGTCTGTTTCTTGTGCATTCTTAACTCTTTTCTTAATGTTGGTCTCACAGGTGCTCACTGCTGCCAGATGAATTGTTTTCATACTTCTGCTAAGGGCATCGACCACCTTATTTTCCTTTCCTTTAACATGTTTGATTTCAAAATTGAACTCACTAAGGAGGGCCATCCACCTAGCTCGTCTAGCATTGAGTTTTGGTTGGTCAAATAGATATCGCAATCCACAGTGGTCTGTCATAAGTACAAATTTCCTTCCCAGGAGGTAATGTCTCCACATTTTTAAGGTGTGCACTATGGCGGCCAGTTCTAGATCATGGGTCACATAGTTGACTTCGTGCTCATTTAATTTTCGGGATTCATAGTAGACTACACTTCCTCCTTGCATAAGGACTCCTCCGAGCCCTTCCTTGCAGGCATCTGTGCACACGAGGAAGTCAGCTTCGGGATCGACGATCTTCAACACGGGTGCATGGGTCAGTAGATGTTTTAGGGATTGAAATCTTTCTTCACATTCTTGTGTCCACGTGAATTTAGCTCCCTTCTTCTGGAGGGCAGTGATTGGACAACCAATCTAGGAGAATCCTTTTATAAATCTCCTATAGTATCATGCTAAGCCCATAAAGGATCTGATATCTGAAACGTCTTTTGGGGTAGGCCATTCCATGATAGACCTGGTCTTGCCAGGGTCTACTGCTACTCCTTCTTCGGATATGACATGGCCCAAGTAATGTATTTGCTTCTGGAAAAAGTCGCACTTGCTAAATTTTGCATAGAGTTGATGTTCTCTTAACACTTGAAGCAAAAGTCTAAGACGTTCTTCATGTTCCTCTCTATTCTTGGAGTAAATTAATATATCGTCAATAAAAACCAGTACAAATTTGTCTAGGAATTTGCTGAGCACATTGTTCATCAAGCACATAAAAGTGGTAGGGGCATTGGTTAATCCAAATGGTACTACCACAAACTCATAGTGACCATATCTCGTCCTAAAGGCAGTTTTGTGGATGTCTTCACCCTTGATTCGGACTTGATGGTATCCAGATCTCAAGTCAATCTTGTAGAAGATGGAAGCACCTCCCAATTGATCGAACAGGTCATCGATCCTGGGTAAGGGGTACTTGTTCTTTATGGTTACCTTATTTAGTTGTCTATAATCTATGCATAGTCGGAGGGTACCATCTTTCTTCTTTACAAACAAAATGGGTGCTCCCCATGGAGACACGCTGGGCCGGATATAGCCTCTGTCCATCATTTCTTTAAGTTGTAATTTAAGCTCAACTAGCTCGGGTGTGCTCATCTTGTAGGGTGTTCTAGACACTGGCACCTCTCCTGGTGCAAGTTCTATCGAGAAGTCAATGTCCCTTCTCGGAGGTAGACCCGGTACCTCTTCCGAAAATACATCTCTATATTCTCTTAGTGTGGGGTGGTCTTCGAGGCTTGGTTTTTCATATTCAACTGATTCCAACACCTGTATCGCATAAAGTAGACATCCCTTTCTGCAATACTTTCTCATTTGAAGGGTTGATATTCGTCTCACCGAGACAGGTTTTTGGATCCCTTGAAGGGTTATCCTTCTTCCTTCTTCACCCACACATTATAAGGTTTTATGGTAACAGTCCAGTCTAGCTTTATATGTGACTAGCCAGTTCATTCCAATCAACAGGTCATATGATCCCAGGGGTAGTATGTTAAGGGTTGCTTGGGTGGGGAATTCACCCATAGTGAATTGGCAAGCTGGTATGACCTCCGCTACCTTTCTTTTGGTGCCAGTGGCTAACTGTACCAACCATGGCTTGGCGTGTTTATGTGGTTGTAATTTACACTTATCAACAGCTTTAGGAGCTATATAACTCAAATTTGAACCAGGGTCAATTAGAATAGACACTAGATGGTTGGTGATCATACCTTCCATCTCCACCACTGAAGCTTGGTGGTCAGCTTGTTTGTTATCCAAGGCTGCATAAATTTGCGGCACACTCCTGGCCACGTCATTGACGGTGGTAGCTTCTTGAACGTTGTAAATTCTCTGACTGTTCTGTTGTCGGTGCGGGCAATCCCTTAGTAGATGTTCTTCTCCACAACCCCAACATTTCAATGGTTCTCTCTTTGGGTTATCAATCTTTCCTAGGGTAGATCCAGAAGGTTTATTTCCGCTCTGGGAGGGGAAATTCTGCTGGTGTACACTTCGGGTTGGGAAGCTCATCCTTGAGTCCTTTTTATAGTTTTTAAATCTTGGGGATTTAAACCCCTTTTTCTGGAATCCCAAACTATTCTTCCGCTTCCAACCTTCGCAAGGTTCTGTCCGATGCCCCAGCTATTCATAACAATATCTTGCCTTTTGGATAGTGTCTTGTAGGGTCTTTGGCTCGTCAAACTCAATCTTATTCTGATAGTCCTTAGGTAGTCCACTGATGAATCGTTGCACCTTTGCCTTTTCTGCTTTTATATAGGGTACGTACCTCAGCAATTCGAGGAATCTGCTAACATATTCCTCTATGGTGCGTTGCCCCAGCTTGATTTCATAGAATTCTTTAGTCTTTTCGTCGAAATATTTTTCCGACAGATACTTCTTTCTGAAGTATTTCTCAAACCGTTCCCAAGATAGGTCCTCTTCGTGAATCCCTTTTACATTCGTAAGGTCTTCCCACCAAATGGAAGCCTTTCCATTCAGGTTGAAAGTGGCTACTCGGGCCTTCAAGTTTTCTGAGAAGTCACGGACTCTGAAATACTTCTTTAGTCCAAGCAGCCAGGCCTCCGCTTCCTCCCCCTTCTTTATTTCACTGTCGAAAGAGGGTGGTTTGGCCTTCTTGAATTCTTCGAGATTATGACTTTTGGAATGCTTTCACTTCTTCTATTTCCTTCAGGAATAAGAACTAGTTTTGCTACAAAAAGATCCCTCCGAGTCGCCAGTTTCCTTTCCAGAGGAATCGTCCGACGCTTGTCCCTTATCTCTGGGGTGGACCTTTCTCGAGGTGCTCTTCCCAGGGTGGCCACTTAAAATACCATGTTTCCGTATCTCAAGTGGACTTCAACTTTTCTTTGTCTGTCGTCGGTCCGCGTGACTGATGTCAGGTCCATGCTACAATTGTCTTTGTATGTCGGATAAACTCTACAGCAAGACTGCATTAATTTATGTTTGCTTCTCTTGCTCTTTTATCAACCTCTCGTTGTCGGCCTTGCAGCTCTGTAGTTCGACCATGAGGATTCTCACAATCTCAGCTAGATCGGGAGGGGTCTCTACCACTCTCCTTTCGTTCGACTCTTCATCTCTGTTGTCGGAGACATCCCCCACTTCGTGGTGCGTCACCATTCTATGCATCTGCAGTTTCCTGCGGTTGATTGTCCGCTTGTTGTGCAATAAAAACACTTATTGTTAGTCAACATTATATTCATTCACAATCAGCGCATAATTCATATTTTTCAAATGCATACACACAATAGGAATTTTTATTCTTAACTTCAGCTTTTGATAAGGGGGGTTAGGATAGAGAGTTACTCCTTTTAAGAGTACTTCAGATGGCGTTCCTGCGCAACTCGTCCATGAGCCCAAGCAGGCCAAGTGTTGTAACCATGCTCTGATACCAATTTGTCACACACCCACTATGGTAACCTAGATTTTTCGTCTTTTTCTTCGAGGGACAGAATCCTCGAGACTTCTATGGGGCCTAGCGTAGACCCTCCCTTCCCTTATCCTCCTCCAAACGACCACACCCTGGCCTTAGCGCAAGCGCCTTTTGCAACTCGCGAGTTGGGAGTCAAGACTCTCGACTCCCCTTTCTCCAAATACCGATACCCGAGATACGATACGGGTATGGCTCCCTCCTCACTAGTGCCTGCTACATGTAACCGTAGGCTAGGCCAAACACTAGCACCACTCGCAACTTCACTAGTTGAGGTGTTGAGCCCTCATGCTCCTCCTTTGTGAACTTCTGAGACGCGAGAGGTCAACGTTGCATGGACTCTGCCAAAGTGACGCGCACACACCACTTGTCTCCTCCGCTATACTTTGCTCACAAGTTGTGTTGTCATCGCCCGTCGCACGAGAGCTCCTCCTCCACGAATCCACGAGATATGATAAGTCAACAATGGGTTAACTCTTTCCCTGGTGACATGTGTCCATCACCTGTCACCCGCTCCCACTTTTCTCTGGGCGTGTGTTGTTATGCCACATGTCAACCCCGCGGTCCCCACTTACGGATGGGTCACGTGTTTGCACGAGCCCTCGGCACTCGGCACTTCACGACTTCTACAATCGAAAATAAACTCTCTCAAGTTCCGAACCCCCGATAGGCGATAACCACGAAAGTTCTGATCCCACGGTTCTCCCATGGCCTGGATCCAACGGTCACGATCACGTCGCGATCTCGCGAATCGTGAGTTCATGCAACCCTACCCTTGACCACTCCAAGTCGCGAGTCAACGAAATGCTACTCTCCTGCCTATTCAAAGGCTAAGATCGACGGTTAATAGGGCTCCGTCAGATCCTTGGATCTACGGTCCTGGATCCCATCACTACTTGCAAAGGCTGAAAGGGTTGAGGTGTTAACGCTTGCGCTCCTTCTCTAGATCCATCGGTCTCGACAGATCTGGGGTATTCCCGAAAGGATTCCGACCGTTCGTCTACCAAATGATAGGGTATTCTCTCTTTCTATAATTGGGCTCGCTATCCCTTCTGAGCTTGAATCATGAAATTCAACTTCTCGGGGCTTCAAACTCCCACGACTCCGAGATCTTAGAGAGATATCCTTCCTTGCATAATGTTTCCAGACCCGAATCGCATGAACCTTCAAACGGTTCTTGGGCAATCATCCCAAATCTTAATCGAGTCTCTGGGTAAAGGTTCAACACGGTTCCAGGGTTTATGGGGTAATCCTCGGGGAAGAGTACTCTCGAGGAGCCTTCCCATAATATTATGAGAATCAAGCAAACAAACGATTCTCCGTGGAGCGAACTCATGCCCCAGACTTAACCATTTGTACAGAAACCAACAATGACATATAAGCATACACATGCATCCGTTATTTCCAATTTAAAACACCAGGCAATCATTCCACACATAAATTATTATGGGCATATAAACATAAGCATGTATTCACAATATTCAATTCGAAATACAAGGCATGAAACACTTATCAGATCCACTGGCGTGATGCAACTGCTGAGAGGGGTGCTCGTTTCCACCCAACCGTAAGCTCAGTAACTCCAAACGGATTTACCACTAGCCACCCCCAAGCTAGACCACGATGCTTTGAGGTTCAGTCTCCTACTTCTAGCTCAACATAAATCAAGGACGAAGGTTACTCTCCTTCTCCTGATATAGGAAAATAATCCAGGACGAAGGTTACTCTCCTTCTCCTGGTATTTAGAACTCCCCGCGTTTCCAGGGTTTTCTCCAGTTCTCTTTTGTGATCCCCCGTTGCGCATGCTCTTCTCCTTTTTTCCTTACCACATTTCCTCCCTTGCCAAATTGGTCTGCAAGGTTGCGTGTTGTGCAAATTTCGCCGTCCATGGTCATGTCTGAGGGCTATTACGGATGGGCGGTTCACCCCCACCCCCTCATTAACTCTTGAGGAGCCTCCCCACCTACCAATCTGATGGGAAATCCATTCTAGGATCAGAGAGCTACTTTGGTTTTTGAGCAAGTATAAACCAGTACGGTACTGGCTCGGTGGAAGTTAACGCAACCATTCTAGGTCCCTTCCACCACCTCTCTTTAGCCATCGTGGTCTCTTTTAGCACATCCCTCTCCCAGCAGTCATGCAACACATATCCATAACATAATTTACATTCATCGACCTTTTATGCAAAGGTCCGTCAAATCAAACATTCACATCTTTGAGTTTGCCATAGCTCTTGGCCAATATAGTTATTTTTATAGACTGGGGGAAACATGGTGTTACATAGGCGTTGGCCTACGAGTTATTTGCACTAGCCTAGGGGTTATAATGGCAACCAACCGTATTTGAACTCGGGCCTCGCCTATGTAATCCTAGAGAGTTACCAAATCCTCTAGATGTGTGTGTGTGTGTGTGTAATCACATTATTGTGTTTGGAGTATATTCTTTGTTCCAATTTGGACAGGGTATCTATAAAAGAGGTCAACAATAGTGTTCATCCTCCATAACCTTGGAGTTATGGGCTTTTAAGCTTGCTCGTACACCATATGCTCATAAGGTGTACCTCCTCATGTACGAGTTAGGCTATAACACTGATGACATCTGTTGATTATGGTCTTACCACCATGTTGACATTATAGTGCTTAGATATGTAGGTGTATAGCCATGTCAAGGGGTGGTCATCCAACCATTGGTTAAAAACTTATAGATGTAACGTATGAGGGAAGAGATCTATCCTTGTCCTATAAAAGTTGGTGAGGTGTAATTTTTTCTTCGAGTTTTTGCATTATAAAAGAAGATCTATATTTCAAGGGTCCACTCGACGCTTGATAAATTTAAGGTTATGATAGAACTCAACTGATTTATAACCAAATCCACTTATTATTCACGTGTTTTGTTATTACTTTATTTTTAGTTTCACGATGTCTAGTCTAAGATTAATTTTTTTTACGAGATTATGTCGCTTACTTTATTCTATGGATGAGAGATCGTTGTATTAGACATCGAAAAATAAAATGACCCTATGTTTGAGAGAACCTTTAATTTCATGCTCATTAAACTCATTAGATCTAAAAAATTAGCCCCTCTTATTATTATTTTTATAGAGTTCAGTTGCAAGAGGACAATTGGATTGGTGAAAGTGGGGTGGCATGATAGCTCCCACTAGGGTTCAATTCCTCTAAGAAATGATTAACCACACCTACATAGGGGGTGTTGATTAGTGGAGCTATCATGACCATTAAATCAAGCGAAGTGCTACAACCCAATATGGAATATATGGAAGCACTAACCTCTTGAAAGATGGTTAATGCCCAAACTTCATCATAGGAAGCTTTCTCAAGTTCCCTTGTTGAGTTTAGAGTTGATCTTTTATTATTAAGTTATTGTTTTGTTGGTATATTCAGGGATATTGAG
>JASDQU010401865.1:0-10723 GCA_032191745.1 Picea mariana | reverse complement strand
CATTGCATTGCAAATATTTTAAGGGATATATATTTCCAATTGATTGTTGCTCAAACTCAAATGATCATTGAGGAGCAATTCCCAAGCTCTAGAGGAATGTGGCGACTAAAATTATTTGAAGCAAGTAGAATGTATCCAATTTTCTGCGACCTTCCCAATCAATATGGTATAATTCAAATAAATCGATTTTGTGCTATAAAGAATGTAACAAGGGATGGATCTGCAAGTGTATCAGGAAGATAAATTGTGAGAGAGTTCAAGGTTAACACCATAGTCCTTCAATTATCACAAAAAACCTAGCAGCGGCGGCGGCAGAGAAGGCGAGGGTTTTCGGGCTTCGGCCTGGTCTTCCAGCGCTCCACAGGCCCGCTGGCCTCCTCTCGAACTACTCCAGACGCCTCAAGACAGATCCATCCTTCGTAGATGTCTTCCCGGGTGGCTGCACCTGCGGCTGATGCGCCCCCTCTCGTGGCTGCGTCCATGGCGGCCGGCGCCCCCTCTGCTCCTGCTCGTGCCTCTTCAGCCAATCCCGATGGGGGATGCACCGCCCGCCCTCTACCAGATCTGGGTCCCTCGTTGGGACGTACGGGACGGGCCTCTTTCAAGGATGTGGCCTCCCTCCGAGGGGGTCCCTCTGCTCCGAAAACTGCGTTTATTGAAGCCCCGACAGTTTCTATCCAGATGCCGAAGGAAGCACTGGTGCATTCCTCTCAGTTCAACAAGCTTGGCCTGATTTGCAGGTTCAACGGTTTCTGGCCGAATCTGGTTGATCTTCGCTCCTGGATCGATTCCGAATGGTCCCCGCTTCTTGTGGATGAGGTCTCAGTCTGCCCCCTGGCGAAGGGCTTTTTCACAGCTATCTTTGAATCTACTGATGAAAGAGACTTGGTTTCCAGCTCCGGGCCATGGTTCTGGGGCAGAGCAGGGCTGTCCATGCAGCCGTGGACCCCTGACTTTGATCCAGCCACGGCCTCCATTTCTTCTGCTCCGGTCTGGGTGCGTCTCCCGTCACTTCCCCTGCACTTTCGGGGGGACAAATCTCTTAAAGCTATAGGAAATGGCATAGGGAAATATCTCTGCAGTTGCCCTAAAGCCGCCCCAGTCAACTCCACCTTTGCACGGATCTGTGTAGAGATGGACTTCAACAAGGGTTTCCCAGCAGAAATCATCCTCCTCGGAGAGAACTACTCTTGGACCCAGAAGATCGATTTCGAGAACCTCTGTTTCAGGTGCAGGGTATGTTTTGAAACTGGACACATAGCCCGGAATTGTGAGAAGTCATCCGGGAAACGAAGATCATCCCGAAGCCAAAGGCCCACTTGGTGGACAGGAGCGCAACCGGAGAAGCAAGCTGAAGCAAAGATCCCGCCGTTAGAAACTGAAGGTGAATCCGTCCCCATCTCCAAAGAACCTGTTAAGGGGGAAGATCCAGCGGAAGCAGCTCTGCCCAGGTCTTCAAGCCCAACCAAGCAAGCCTCAAGTTGGGCTGATTTTGCTGAGGCAGAAGAAGTGCAAGATCAGCCAGAAATCCCTAACCAGGGTCAAAGTAATGAATGGCAGGTCGTAACCAAAAAGAAAAAAAAAATGTTTATCAACGGGAAGATGTAAGGACGCGAAGCCGATCAGGCTCGCTGAAATAGCTATTAACAAGAAGTAATCTGAGTAATGTGGTAAATTCTCCAGGATTTTGAATTTTGAGTGATAGATCACTCTCGATGTAAAGGACCAAGTGGCTTGCCAATTTACTGGCAGTCCATCTTCTTAATATAATCCATAACCGTTTTCGTTAAAAAAAAAAAAAAAACACTCATTCTCCCCCTATCATCATGATCCCAATTTCTCTCCCCCTTTGAAATCAATGGAAAAGGGTATGGCTTCTCCCCCTAAGTTTAATGGAAAAAGGTAACCTTCTTCTTTGGGGCTGCTCCCCCTAAACATATGGCACTCAATAAAACTTCATCCTTATTTTTGGTATTTGGGACTTTTATTCCTTGGAATCCTTTGTGTGGCTTTTGTATTCTCTCTCTTCTTCATGTATAGGATCTATATGTTGTTCGGTCTTCTTTTTGTAGTTGCAACCAATCTTCCTAAGTTATTTTCTTTGATTTTACATTTTCGGGAGTCAAACAGAAGAGTGCATCCTTGATCACATATTTTGTTGACACTGAGGAGATTATGCTTCAAATCTTCAACCAATAGGACTTTGCCTTCTTTTACATTTTCACTTCCAATCTTTACAGTTCCTTTTCCAAGTATTTTGGTAGATGAGTCATCTCCAAATGCAACATTTCCACCCTTTTTCTTCAAGATGACAAATTTTCTTTGATCTCCGGTCATATGAGATGAGCACCCATTGTCTATGAACCATTCATATTCTTCTTTGCATTCTTTAGCGACTAATGCTATTCGACAATTTTCATTGTGTGGAGTTTCTTTCCTTTTCCATGTTGTAGTTGGTATGTAGACATTTGGCATATGATTATCTTCCTTCATCTCTCTGCAATCTCGTGCTTTGTGACCAAGATTATTGCACTTGTAACATACAATATTTTGATCCATTAATGGGTCAAATGGATTATAATTTCTATTGAAAGGTCTACGAACATTTTTATATCTACTATTTTCACCATTCATGTAGCTTGCATACTTGTTCCTTTCATTTATTCTACAATTGACTGCCTTGTGTCCAAAATTTCCACAAGTATAACAATGTCCAAGAAAGAAATTTTGATACCTGGGCGTAAGTGATCTTATTTTTGGTGTGGTCCATCTGGGTTCACGATCTATTCTTCTGTAGTTTCCTTCATAATGATTGATTTCATACCTGATGGGAGAGGATCTTCTTGATGTCTCATTCCTTCTGGATTCTAGCGTTCTATCTTGTTGTTCAACTTGTTCTAGAGTGTTGGTTTCATCATTTTCAACTTCCTTCTCTTGTTTTGTTGTCTTCAAACTGTCATTGTATCCTAGTCCTGTCTTGTTGTTTGAAGATCTTTGACTACTAAGGATCTCATCTAATGTTTCAGTGCTTTTTTCAAACTTCTTCAACTTTTTTGTTATCAATAGTAGCTCCCCTTTTGTGTGATCCAATTCTTCTTTCAATTTCTCATAATCTTCTAATTGTTCCTTCAAGCTATTAATGGTCTTTTCAAGCTTGTAATTCTCTTCTTCACAACTACTCAATTCACCTTTTAGTATTATGTTTGTGTTTCTAAGCTTTCTATTTTCAGTTTCAACATGCTTCAACTTTTCAAGATTCTCATCTTCTTGTTCACTCTCTGCATTGTCTTTGTATCCCCAAAAGGAATCAAGGTTGGTTTCTTCATCTGAATCTTCTTCACAAATGATTTCTTCTTCTTTAGAATTCTTATGATCATCATCCTGGGTTTCTTGGGTTATGAAGAGGACTTCTCCTCCATCATTATCTTCTTCATCACTCTCATCTAAGGAGATGTCATCATCCTTGGAGTAGAAGATCTTTTTATTGTTGAGACTTCTCTTTTTATAGTAACAGTTTTCAACAATATGTCCTATTCTACCACAATTAAATCATTTGAGAGGAGACTTACCTTTGTATCTTCCACTTCCTTTCTGGAACCTTCTTACGAAAATTGTTATTTCTTCATCAAGGTCGTTATCCTTGTCTTTTGTCTTCTTTATGGCTTTAAAGGCTGCTTCATTGTTTGTCTGGTCACTTTTTGTACCTGTTCTCATTTCATATGCCATAAGAGTCCCATGTAATTCATACATTGTCATTTGGGTCAAGTCCCTAGTTTCTTCAATGGCAGAGACCTTAGCATCATACTTCAAGAGAAGTGATCTCAACACTTTTTGTACAACCAACGATTCATCGAGATCTTCACCTAATCCTCTGATAGCATTAACAACTTCATCAACTCTAAGAAGAAGGTTGCAATATCTTCCTTTTCATTCATCTTCAAATTTTGAAATTCTGCTCTATGTCGTTGAACCTTGACCTACTTAACTTTTGGATCACCTTCGTAGATATTCTTGAGTTTGTCCCATACCTCTTTAGCAGTGTTGCATCCCATCACTTTGCTATCAATTGTTGGTGCTAATGCTGCTAGAATAACATGTTTGGCTTTTGAATTACAACTCATAAGCTTATTCTCATTTGGATCGGTTGGAGCATTATTTGGGATTACATAGCCATTTAAAACTGAGTACCAAATTTCTACTCCCAAAGCCGTTAGGTAAGTTTTCACTCTATCACTCCAGTATGCATAATTTCTTCCATCAAATTTTTGAATCCCATTTGAAATGTTCTCATGGTCATCCATCTCTTCTTAGGATTTTCCTTCCAGGGGTTAAACTGTTCTGAAGGCAACCTGCTCTGATACCAATTGTTGATACTAAGAGGAGGGTGAATCAGTATCAAGTACAATTTAAAACCTTTTTCAACTTATACTTAAATCATTCAACTATATCCAATGAGAAATGAACAATAGTATAAGATTTACACCAATACACCACAATACACCATGCACAATATATGATAAATAATCAATAGTTATTGTTCAAGGGAAGTAATGACTTCCAAAGGTAGCTACAGCTTCCAAATGTAAAGGGAGGGATAAACCTCCAAGAGGAAGATACAATCCTCCAATATCAAGAGAGAGTTGAACTCTCCATCTTTTCCCCTTTCTTCCACCCAAGAATATATGAGAGATAATAAAACTTTACATTAAATCATCACCATCAACCAATCATCACATAAAACCTGATAATGCTTCCTAAGAACTCTTCAATTTTTGCAATTATTCAATTATTGGAGTACTATGATCCTGTAGATAATATTACACAATGTATTATCTGAAACTCCTCCAATTTTCAGTCCTTGAATCCTCCCCAAAAAGAGGTTATAGAAATAATGGTAGACTTTATTCAATTCTAGTCTATTCAGGAGAGTGAACTTTCACAGAATTCCCCACGCTCAATAATTAACATCTGATTCTGAAACTATCACAAAAGAAACTAAAGTCCTTACTCTTTCCAATGAAATTTGTCCCACTTCATTTGGATTATCGATGAAGAATTTATGACTATTTTACCCAGAACACTTGTTTATTGACTAGCTTCAAGACTGGTCACAAACCCTATCTTCCACAGAGTGTATATCCATAATTATAGTGAATCAAGAGATAAATTTTTTACCAGAGGTACCTTGATATGTCTTCTCAATACCATCGCGATTTCACCATTTGAACCATTCTAGAAAAAAAGTTATAGAAAAAATGGTAAGATGGCCTGAAAATAACATACCTTAGAACACATCACCAAAAGACTTCATCCTCCCTTGAAATCCAACCTTCTTTTCTTCTTATTTCCTCTGAAATTCGACTTGTATCAAATGAATGTATAATGATGTTTATTTATACCATTTATTTCACTTCCTTTTAACATTAGGGCCGACCTGACACTTTCTTATTTTGTAATTCTTTTATTTAAATATCTTCAGGGCCTACATGTACTTCCTTCTTCAATTCACTTTGTCATCTTCAAAAATTCATTTCTCCTCAACCATGAGGATCCATGTGACGTGCCAAAGACCACCGGAAACAACATGATGTATACTATCCATCCATGGGTGTTGTATCTGCATGTGAATTTTCCCTCATGTCCAAATACCTTCATCAGTCTTGCGGTCCAAAACCCATGATTAGGGTTAACATCAATGACAGCAACCAATCTTCCAACACTATTAACCGATGTCATTCCACCAACACTTGGAAGTTGCACTACACTCAAATCATTGAATCTATCTAACAATTCATCAGAAGTTTCCATTCCATGGATCCCATCGTGCTCGAAGTATCTAAACAAAGCCCATAAACTAATGAAGAAGCCCTAATCGATAGAGATATTGATATGTGTGACCTTGAATTCACTGTTTCCCCTATTTCTTAATTAAGAAGTAACTTAGTTGATGTTAGAGGGAAAGGTTTTCCATTTTTGGAGTATGTCCAAGCTTCTTTCATTTCGTATGCAACCGAATTGTGTTTTCAGTTTCCCAAATTTATAGGATGGTGTGCAGAGCAATACTCAGAGTCAGAAAGAGTTTTAATTGATAAAAGGGGTCTAAAGTCTTGTTTAAAATTTATGTTGTGTCATTCATGGATTCATTAAAAATTCCTAAGTCTTTCTCTGAGAATTCTAAACCTTTTTATGAGGAATAAATGATTAGATTCTATAGGGAGTGTCTACCAGAGATTAAAACTATGTTTTGAAGAATGATTATCAAGCTTGATCAGTTCCCACAAAGTATGTATTTTCCCTTAAGCATCGATATCATGGCCAGTGAGGTTTAATGTGTCTTCTCTTTGTTAAGTCAATTTTTAGGTCTTAATAATGATAGATTCATAGTTGAGGTCATGTTAGGTTTCCTGCTCAAATTCTTCCAATCAAATTTAGGTCAAGTTGTCTGCATTAATTTTGATGAGTTCCTAGTTGATACCACCCACAAACAGCTAGTGAAATTCTACTATTTTAGACACTTCAGATACTATACATATATCATGAATATTTTTCTCACCAACAACAATGTAGATATCCTTGAAGAATAATCAATATATATTGAAAGAAACATGATGACTTCAGTAATTTTTACCAATAAATTCATGTCAAAGGACTACTAGATGATTTTCAATGTTAAACTTCCCAGAGTATTGGAGAAGTGAAAATTCACCTACAGAATATAGAAGACAAAGTAGGAGACTAGACCATTTTCATAAATTCTACATTAATATGGGTATATGGCCTTCATGAGTTTCATTATTTCTTTCCCATATTTTGGACACCCAGAATTTTTTCTCTAGAGTTCATAAGACAAAAAATCTTCTCTAAAACTGAAAATTTCATCAAATATCATAGAGAAAGAAATATAAAGTTTCATTTTGTGATTGGCCCATTCATTGTAAAATCCATAACATATCTAGCACAGGTTGAGGCAAATCTCAACGCTTTGTTTTTTGCACAAATGCTAGGTAAAAAATACAATCCTCATTAGATCATATCTAGAAGGAGGCAAATGAACAAGAATTATTTATATGAGCTTGAGCCTATTGAAGGCCTAGAGAATTTTGTAAATATTGAAGAATGTGTGGATGTTGAAGCCCCTGTACAAAAGGCACAAAAAAACAGAGTATTCCAAAGGTGGTAATTAAGGTTCCAAAAGCTAGTACACAGAGTAAGAGGATCGTTTCAGAGGCAATGGACATAGACCCTGAACACACTACCAGAAAGAAAATGAAAACCATCCAGAAAGAGTAGTATGTAGACTTGGAGGATGAAGGGACTAAAGAACAAAAAGGTTTAGACATGGTGGAGAGTGGCACAAGTGTAATTGAATCTGAAGCTGATCAATTGGAAAGTCAAGGTAGTATAGGATCCTTCCATATCTAGAAATACTATTTTTTTGAGGCCTGAAAGGAAGCCTACCAGTCAAAGGGAGATTTATCTAAATGGTATGCAGAAAAAAGAAAGGAATCACTAAGTGGGATCATGAATCTAATGCCTGAGGTAAAGAAAGCTTCCCAGCACAAGTCTTCATTATTCATAGTCAGAGACAAAGAAAGGAAAACATTAAACTTTTCCATAGCAGAAGAAGATAAGGTCTTTAAGATCAAAATAAAGTATGATGATATCAGTGCCCTAGATAAGGTTCAATTCCACATACAAACTGGTGACCTACTATATTCCAATTATTTAAATTTCAATTTGAAAAATGAAAAATTAATGCCACTGGCTACCAAGCTTGAAGGTTAGCTCAAGTAGGAAAAAACAGTAAGTAAAGCATGGAAGATTCAAATAAAGAAACTTGATTCTAATTTCCCTAAAGAAATGAAAGCCTTGGTGGATGAGAAAGACAAAGTGATTCTCAACCTGAAGAACAAATTGAAAATTCTTGCTACGGAGCATCCACAAACTGTAGAACTTGTAGCATTGGAACAGGAAAAGGAAGCTTTCAAGAAGCAATCACTAGATTTTCAGGCTAAATTTCTGCAACTAGAAAAGGAAAAATTAGAATGTTCAAAAGAAAAGATAGAAATTGCAACTAGAGTCATAGATTTGTCTTATGTGGTACCCTATGTTACACCCTCTGCTACTGAAAGAAAATCAGGCACTAAAGACATTGTCCAGGAAATGTCTCGGGTTAGCTTAAAGTATGGGGAAATAAAAGAATTGAAAGATAATATCAAGAAAATTGAAGAGGCATAGAAAAGGGATGAAAGTGTATAACATCTTAAAAAGGAAAATGCAGTCCTTCATGAAAAGGTGAATAAGCTAAACACCAGACTTAAAGGAAAAAGTTTGGTACAAGGATCCAAGCACATCATCTAGGACTCCATATCAATTGAGGTTACAAAACTCAGGACATATCTAAATTATGGTAATGATGAGGACAACATTGTAGTTTTGGCTAAACAAAGATGCAAAGTTATTAATGAAACTTTATCAAAAAGACCAGCAAAATGGGCCTAGAATGCTATCAATCTCCTTAATATAGTGCCTTCATCAATTTTTTAGACAATTGATGTCAAAGATAGAATTGCTTTGATAATATGGGCTAGAAGAATCATAACCAAGCAAAACCTCTCGAATTCAGTCAAGAATAAAGCAGCCCAATTGGAAAAGAGTGTTCAGGATTTTAAGGATTTGTTTGAAGAACTATTTATCAAAGGTCTTCCATCATACTGGGATGGAAAGGGAAAGTTACACAAACATGAAGCCTACAATGCACTCTTGACACAAGAGAGGATGGATCACTCTAGGTTTGAAGACTTAGATGAAGTTTTAAAGGGGGCAACTGTGGTAGAAATGTTAGCCATAGATTTTGAAGTTTTGAATAAATTTAAGATAATAAAATTAGGATTGCCTATCATGTTGTATGTCTCTTGCATCGATTTTGTTAAGAACCAAATATCAATATAGCATAGAAAAACCTCATAAAAAGTACTCAACACCTTGAAAAAGAGATAATTTTAGATAATAAGCCTCTTTGAGGGGGCAACCTCCTTTTACCCCACTTAAATGTTCAAGTACAAGATGATTCCAAATGAAAATGTCTCATTGGTATATATAGGAGGCTAGGAGGTATAATTACAACTAATGGAATAAAGCCGACATAAATAAAATAACATTACTAATGTAATATGCCCCAATTAAGGGGTAATGAGCCAATATTAGGCCTTAACATGCCCCTCCCCTTGAGACAAGTGTTGTCCGCAACGCTTGAGTAACTCTGGATGCTTTTGTATAAAAGACTCATCTTCCCAAGTGAAATCTTCAACTGGTAGTTTCCTCCATTTAATGAGATACTCTGAAATGGATCTATTCCTCAGCTGGTGAATTCTTGTGTCAGTGATGGCTTCAGGCTCCAATATGATTTTTCCTTCCTCGTCAAGTTCTGGCAATATAGTTTGAACTGGGATCTTGTCTCCTATAACCTTCTTCAAGCATGAAACATGGAAAACTGGGTGTACTCGTGAAGATGCAGGAAACTCCAATTTGTATGCCATAGTACCAATATTTTGCAACACCTTATAAGGGCTATAATACTTTGGTGATAATTTGTTATCCTTCTTGGCTTGATTGAGGGACATCTGTTTGTATGGTTGTAGTCTTAAAAACACCCAATCCCCTACTTCAAAACTTCTTTCACTACGATGTTGATATGCTTGTTGTTTCATGCGATTGTGTGCCATGGTCAGGTTGTCCTTTAAGATTTGGAGAACTTGTTGTTGATTCTCGATGTGATCTTCCACTACTTGAACCTTAGATTTCTCTTTTAGAAAGAAGTGATGGAAGGAGGGTGGTATCCATAAAGTGCCATAAATGGTGTCATTTTTGTTGTAGTATGAAAGGAAGTGTTATACCACCATTCTACCAAGGGTAACCATTTGAACCATTGTGTTTGTTTATCAGAGACAAAGCAACAAAGGTAGCCTTCTAGACATTTGATCATTATCTCGGTTTGTCCATTAGATTGAGGATGATAGGCTGAGCTATGAGCCAATTGAGTACCGAAACAAGAAAATAATTATGTTCAAAAATGTCAAGTGAAGATGGGATCTCTGTCACTTATAATAATCTTTGGGCTGCCATGTAGCTTTTGAACTGTCTCCATGAATGCGGTGGCAACTGTACTATCTTTGAAGGGATGAGAGACTGCACAAAAGTGTGCGTACTTGGTCAGTCTATCAACAATCACCATGATGACACTCTTTCCTTCATACTTTGGTAAACCTGTGATGAAATCCATGGAAACCTCCTCCCAATGCTGACTTGGGATGGATAATGGTTGTAAAAGACCTGGGGTCTTAATTGTTTCCACCTTATTTTGTTGGCAAACCAAACATTCTGCCACAAACCTTTGAACATTAGTTTTAAGATCATCCCAAAAAAATCCTTCTTGGCTCTATGGTAGGTTTTCAAAATTCCTGAGTTCCCTCCTACTGGAGAGGTGTGCAATTCCAATAGTACCTTTTGTTTGAGTTGGGAGTTATTACATAAATATAAGCGATCTATGTACCATAGTGAATCATTTTTTCATGTAAATGTATCTGATGCACTGGAATCCTTCTTCAACCTTTGAATGAGAGTCCACACTTTTTCGTCATTCTTCCATTCATCCCTTGCTTCTATTATCCATTCATCCCTTGCTTCTATTATCCAATCGGGTTGGATGATCGAGATAGCACAA
>JASDQU010401864.1:0-10793 GCA_032191745.1 Picea mariana | reverse complement strand
GCGAGGTGGTATTGTTCGAGCATCTGGTGTGGATGTTGGAGAACGCGGATCCAGAGACAATTCAAAGCGATTCCACCTTGGAGGAATTGGCCCAATTCTATGCTTGTAATTAATGTCCAAAAAACTGTGATTTGATCTTTTGCTTGTATTTTTTTCTACCATTCATGTTGTGGATCGGTTGCATTTTTTTTATGCCGTGGAGACAAAGGTTTCTGCATCCGGCAAATTGCTTAGAGCCATGAATTTTGTAACTACTGTATAGATTAATAATTAAGTTTCTTTTTTATGCCGTGGAGACGAAGGTTTTTGTTTTTATGACAAAGGTTTCTGGATCCGGCAAGTTGCTTAGAGCCATGAATTTTGTAACTACTGTATAAATTAATAATCGAATTTAGGATTATTTTAGAAAGCGCTGAGTCCAGCCATGGATGGTACCTATAAGTCTGATGATCTCATTGCACATGAACTGTGTATAGGTTAAGTAAATTACTCTTCCTGTGAGGGAAAAATTAGGGCGCCCGGTGGGGAATTTTAGAAAGAGTCATTTCGAGTCGTCATTGTAGATCGAAACATAAAGTAGATTCGGTATTATTGATGTTAACACACAAAACTACCAATGCATTATCTGAGGCTAAAGATTCTCTTCAAAGAAAATGCATCAGGGGAGCTGATTGAATAGACTGGAAAATCAGAAACATTGTTTAACTCAGCATATTTGAAAAGCTCAAGAAGTTGTGGAATATACCTTCGGTTCATATGAAGGACCATTGAGGCTTAAACCCTTTTTTTGAATTCTAAAATGGGTTAAAGTTACAGCAGAAATAAACAATTTTCATTTACTCAATTTTTTTATATTATTATTTAAAAGTGTCAGGTGTGTCAGTTCCAAGTTAAATTTAGGCATCGAAGTACATATCTACTTAATACTGGGCTTTTCTGCTTAATTAACTCAAAATACTTAAAAAGCAAAAACAACTTGAAGTTTGGCTATTGAAAATGAGCACATTTAATGATTTTTTAATCATAAATTCCAATTATATGATTATTAATTGAAAATCAATGAATGAAATCTCATATTCATAACTTTTTAACATTTTTGAATACATCACTTAATCTCTTTACTTTTTAATATTTACTTAATATAATTAAGAAAAAAATTACATTTATTTCATAGGATTAATAAATTACCAGATTCAAGTGATTAACAAACTTACTTGAAATTATAAATTTACTTCATTATTAATTTTTCTCTTTTATAATATTAGATTTACATTTCGGCTAAGTTTTCCATATCTACCATAAACAACCCACCATATTAGAAAGCAATTTCAACCACCATATTGGCAAACAGTTTCATATTCTGACAAGCCTATCGTAATCGTGTGTCTATCCTAATGAATTTCGTTGACGAACATGTTAGACTAGGCGTATTCGTGCTCCTCCAAAGGGCTCAGATTAATATGTCCCAAATTTTATAATTTAAAGGATTACTGTAATAGTATCAGAAAATGAAAACTAAATAACTCGTTAGATTTGGTATTAATCATTCTTCTACAGTATATTCTCAGATAATATATAGGCTCCCTTTTGTTAAGCCGAAGTATTAATGTGTTTGGTTAAATAGAGTTAGGGTTATACTAACATAGCCATAATATAGTCATAATGAAGGTCAATAGCATATTTCATTTATAAATCTTAACTAGAGTTTATGTTAGGGTTTGTAAATTAATTATTCTTTTCAATAGTTCATCAACCACAATTATATGACTATGCTAATGCTATTTATAACTATGTTTCTTTTAATCTTCCATTTGTTAACAATTATCCGGATAATAGTTATCAATTTTGTCTAGAGATAAAAAATTATTAATACATTTTTTTTTAATCACCCATATATATATTTTTTTTGTAAGTAAGAGGTTTTTAATATATAAAGTCCCTGCTAGAGGCAAAGAAGTTCCAAAATACATAGATCGTCCTGCTGTGATGACTGGGCTGCCCCAACAGAGGGGAAACCAGCCCAGTCAACAACCTAGTCAACATATGCATAGCTGTAAACTATAAAAAGGAGAAACTGACACATCATCAGACCATAAAAAGGAGAACCTGACACATGAGCAGACTATACACTGGACGCGTAGCCTGGCCAGGTGGTGCCAAGATCCCCATGGTCACGGTTCCTCCTTGACACATGCTATTCCATCTCCCCATTGCATCTCAAACTGCTCCGTGGTCGCAGCACCCGGGCCATTCCTCGCGTCGTCCTTCATTTCCATGGTCGCATTCCCCCCTCGTTCCGGAGCTGACTCTGCTGCACTCTACTTTGCCTTATCCTCGCCTGTCATAGCTGCATCCTTCATCGAGGTATCCCCAGTCGTTGCGCCCACCTGGTTTTCTCCTTCGGTTGCATCCGCTACAGGTACCGGGGGTGATAGCACAGTCTCATATAACGAGGAGAGGAGATGGAGAAATTGCGCCACCTTTTCGTTGGTGAGATGCAACCTGAAATGCAAATCCTCTACCCCCTGGCGGAGTTCGAAGATGAGGCCGTAGAGAATGGCCAACTTGTCATTCAGCTGGTCGTTTGTGGTGGAGTTGGATGTGGGGGCGCCAGGGCACCCAGGCTGCTGCACAGGAGGAGGCTGGTTGGCCCCTATATTTCTTGTAAAAACTGGGTTAGGAGAATGGACTGGTTCGGTCACTAGTGGAGAGAGGAGAAGACGTCGAGTCGAGCTGGGTAGCCGAGGAACAAGTTCCCGACAATTGAGAGAAGTGGGGTCAAGAGTCTCAGCTTGGTTGATGTCTGAATCGGTGGGAGGTGAGGCAGGCAGAGATAGGGAGGGTCGGCGTGGTCTCCATGGAGAGTCCCACCGTGGCCTCCCTCTCAAGTGTTCTTTGTGTCTAGGCATGGTACGTGCACGACGATGGTCGTCGGGTTGAGGGATGAGAGGAGCCACCGAGAACCAGTAAGCGCAATCAAAGGATGGCCATGGCTACGGAAGGGAGAGCCAAACAAACCAGCCGCAGAGACAATGAAACAAAATCGATAACAGTGCCATAATATAGAGCAGGGGCCAAGTGCGGGCATTTACATGCTTTCACATCGCCATAACGGCGTATTAATGCTACGGAGGGGTGGCGGACGGCGGCACAAGCCCGTCACATGGCTCCGTGCCTCGTTGGCATGTGCCTGCCTCCTCATGAAGCCGCGTGGACCACAATATCACCCCATCCGGGGGTTAATCACCCATATATTAATAATTAACTATGTAGAGAGATAAGAAATTGTGGAATATCATTTTTTTATAATAATTTTATATTATTTTATTATATATTTATTATTACAATTTAGTAGTTATATTTATATTAATGTTATCTTATTAATATAAGTAATATAAATTTAACATACCTCCGGATGGGGTGCCATGTAGTAATTCAGAGCCACGAGGAGTGATGCCGAGACGCAATATTAATGCATCCACCGGCGACCATCCCCTCTGCCATTAACACACCATGGATTGACGCAGCCATAACCAAGTGATGAGCCCCTTCATGCAAGGGAATAGTACCAGGCACCAACGCACTCAGCATCAAGCCTTAATGGCTATGGTGGTCGCGGTTTCCCTCCTCCTTATCACCGAAATTGATAGAACAGAGCGACATTCGTCCATAGCAGCGTTCATTCCCCTGGAGCAACAACAATTCATTCCAGCAGAGCAGAGATTTAAGGTCCTGTCGAAGCTCTGGAGCAAAGTAGTCCATTCGCAAGGAACCCTGGTCATCTCCACGGCCTCCACCATGCCCAGAGCATGAGGAAAGCCTCGCTGGAGTGCTTCTTGGTACACGGTCGAATCTCGATGCTAGAGACAGAAGAAGTTTGAGCAGGCACTGGCCATGGCATCCATCTGAAGGCGCAAGAAACCATGAACGCCTCCTATGGCATACGTGGAAGAAATTACCTTGGAGGACGCCATGCAGAGCTATCCCAAGCTCCCCCTGTTCACAATCCCAGACAATTGGGATCCACCCATGGAGTTTGGCTTGGAAGACAAGCCTCCGCCTGCGGCCATGCAGCTTGTTTCCAAAGCCAACAGGACAGCGGAGCATTTCATCACATGCTTTGTCGAAGAAGAGACCCCTCCTGGTGCACCCATGGAGGCGGCGACCCAGCTCCTCAACCGCTCGGCGCAGACAAGTAAAGATGCAACAGAACCCATACACCCTGCTTCCATCGACAGCCATGGGGAGGAGCAGCCACGCTCCACCGACTCGGGGTACCTCGCTCTCATCTTCGAGCTGAGGAGTGTGTTGGATGACAAGATCTTTCACCTTGTCAGAATTGATCAACGGCTTGACATGCTCTTCGCGGCCCACTCCATAACTCTTCAATAGTGGCAATGCCCAACGTGTGCACAGACTTAAGTGCTTCCAGCAGGCTGGGGACAGCATGGGGACGAGGAGGAGCGTACAGGCAAAAAGGTTCAATGATGTTTTTAGTTAGGAATCTCTTTTCCTGCTCTGAACTAAGCTTTGGTCCAATTGGTTTTTAGTTTTCTTATAACTAGTTTATGGCATACAATTTAAACTTCTTATGTGATAGTCTTGGTTTTCTTCAAGCAGGACGAAACCATGTCTATTTTGTTAGATGGGAAACACATGGCATGGGATGCCTAGCTGTCTCGGTTTCCTGTTTAGGCGAGACAGTTGGCATCGCAAACAGTTATTGTACCTTGATTATGATAATATAATAGGTTCCATCTTTTTTACTTAAAATAAATTATATATAAATTTAACATATATATTTGGATTTGCATTGTAAATGTATTTAATTTTAATAGATACAACGAAAATTATTATTATATGTGATCATATTTATTTTCTAAAATAAAATAAAAATCATAATCATTAATAGATACAATGAAAATTATTATTATATATGATCATATTTATTTTTTAAAATAAAATAAAAAACATAATCATTTATATAATTAGTTTTTTTTATAAATAATGTAACGAAAAAGGTAAAAATTAATATTATGTGAATTAGTTTTAAAGACTCCTTATTGTTATATATAAATTAATATTATGTGAATTAGTTTTAAAGACTCCTTATTGTTATATATAATTTGTAACTTGAAATTGTTATATATAATTTGAAACTGTATTTAACTTTTTCAAACTTACAAACATTAAATCTAAACACATCTACCTTTGTCTAGTCAAATTTATATAAACAAATCGTTTGAACCAACAGGGCATGTATTATGTAATGAGTTAGGACCTAAATGAGCTTGTATGTGCCTAATATAAGTTGATTATTCAATAACAAGAAGTTTAAAACTTTTTTTTTTCAGCTTTTATTCAAAATACAAAATAATTTGTTAACATGGGTGAATCGAAAGCTTTTCATTGTTATATTTATCAATTATAAAACTTAAAAACTACACTTATCTATTAAAAACTCATTTTAATTATTTTAGTTAAGTTAAAATTTTTTGATAAGCTATATTTAATTTTTAAAAATGTAAGTTTTAAATCAATTATATTTAGTTTTTTAGTTAAGTTAAAATTTTTTGATAAGTTATATTTAATTTTTAAAAAATGTAAGTTTTAAATCAATTATATTTAGTTTTATAAAAATGTAAGTTTTAAATTAACTTTGTTTAGTTTTATAAAAATTTCAAACAAATTTGCAAATTAAATATTTAACATCTAAAAATTTACTAATTTTAAATTGAAATATATTTGTTATTTTAATTAATTTCCATATGCTTCCATGTACTTAAAAGTTGACTACTAATATTAAAAACTTAATAGTTTCAAACAAATTTGCAAGTTATATATATAACATTTAAAAATTTACTAATTTTAAATTGAAATATATGTGTTATTCGAAATCAACTTTCATGTGCTTCCATGTACTTAAAAAGTTAAAAGTTGACTATTAATACTAAAAAGTTAAAAAAAAAAAAAGAAAGAAAAAAGAAAAAAGAAAAAGGCTGTTTTTGGTTTTCAATCAAAACACAAAATTCTCTGAAAGTGACAAGTTCCAACCCCCATTTATATTGTATGTATATGCATTTATCTTTTAAAAACATTGTTTTAAATTGAAATATAAGTATAATTATAGATCAAATTGCATGTGCTCCCATGTACTTATAAGTTGATTATTATCTTAAAAAATAAAAAGTCTCCTTTGGTTTTCCATCAAAACATAAAAGTGACAAGTGACAACCCATTTATGTTATTTGTATTGTGAAAAAATATTGCTTAAATAATGTGAGAATAATTTTCAACACATAAGAACATTATTCATAGAAAAGCATGTTTTTAAGTATATTTATGATTAGTGGATGAATATGTACATTTATGGTTTTTCAAGAACCAATTTGTACATATATACCTAGTTCATCTTCATTTAAGTTATCAACTTTATTATTTTCAATAATTTGTTTATTAATTAATGGAATGTTTTGTTCTCAATTGATTGTATTTTCTTTTTGATTTATGGTTGTTATTCACTGTATTAATATATACACATAATATTGATCCGTTTTTTACAAATTTAACATAGTTATTTTTAAGATGACATTTTTTTTCAACTCATTTAATCGAACTTATTAATGGATGAATATAGACGAAAACATTTACATATTTTGATCACCACAATCATTCCCGGTACATTATTTTTTGTATCTTTAGAGACATTCTATAAGTGGTGTGTATGATTGGAGTGTGTAGATGATTGCAATAGGCTCTCAAGGTTTGCACTTGAACTCTTATATTTCATGGAAGGATTTGAAATTAAAACATAAATAGGTTTCAAACATCTTTTCAAAAAAAACATTACACAATCCTAAAGAGCTAGACTAAGATTATATATTATATACATCTAGTACCTTCACTACCAACCTTGTGATTCCTTCAACTTCTTCCATTCTTCCTTTTCCCATTGTTGGTGCCCACCTACCACTCCCATGTCTATATTTGTAGTCCATGAGTATGTAGAATGGAACTATGAAAATTAAATTGTATATCCTATTTATGAAAACGTATTTTGACATTATTGGAGTTATGTAAGAGAAGGACCAAATTTGATTTTTAATGAATGTAGTAGGTTGGAAAGACCTATGATAATGGGACAAACAAAACCCCTAGACAACTACATTTTTTAGAAGATAGAAACTATCCCTACACGTTATTAAAATTATTTATATTCCAAATCTTAATGTCTATGCGCTCATTAAATGAAAATTGTTAGTGATATAAGTTCCTTGCAACGATTTTGAAAAAATATCAAACATAGTCTTAGTAAAATATTTGATTAAGTGACTTTTTTGTGTGCTACTCCTATCTATAATCATCCCTATCACCATTTTTCATCCATAGACCTACCATAAACTGTCGATGCAAATTTCACAACGCATCAACCTTATTTATAATGTATATACTACCCACTTTACATATAAACTCATGGTAGAGTAAATGTCCTAGACCTAAACTAATGTTTTAGAAAAGGGGGAACATTTTCTATTGCTACTGCACAGAGAACTCATAGATAATAAATTCATTTTTAATCAATTATCCCCATGTTCGTCAACTTCAACACATATTTTTATTTTTATTTTTTGAATCAAGATCCCAAAAGCCTATTAATTTTTTCATTGTTCTTGGAATTATAATAATAGTAATTATCATGTAGTGCATAGTGTTGTACCTCATAAAAGAAAATTTTGTGATATCTTATTCACATCGACTAGAACCCATTTATCAACCTCAAAACTATTATAAACACATAATACATCTCCACCTTGCGCATGGAGCTAGTTTCCCAAATGTTCTAGGAACCTAAAACATAACACAAATATAGGGAACATGTATATTCAAATCATATGTCCCTCAACCTTATGGGTAATAATGTTGTTATTGATGCAATACTTGAGAACAATTGTGAGGCAATGTTGGATTATAAACCTTGCTTAGAAAATGCATGTTATTTGCAATCTCAAATACCACAACATTTCAATGTACTTTAAGTGATAAATGAGAAATATTAACTTCATACAACCCAATCTCATTGACTATCCTTTAGTTAGTGAATTATTTTCCTCCCAAATTACATTTTCCTCTCAACTCATGCTAATATGTAGTGTTGTCTCATCATATCTATGGTAGGTGATATATATTCATGAAATATACAAGGGAATTATAATTGAGAAAGAAACATAATCCCCATGAAAGAATAGATTACCAACATATTTTCTCACATCACTAAGTTCATCAATAACAACGTGATCAATTAGGAAAACTTAGTCACCACCTTTTCCATGACTAAATACAATAGATCAACTACCACACAATAGTGTTTATTCCACAGTATATGTACACTTGCAAATATGATCCATCACAAGATGCATTCACTATGAGTATATCAATTGTTATAGCTAATGAATCTATTGGTTTGCACCAAAATTAATTGCACTACTTTCCAAATTGATATACATATTTAGTTCATTCTACACATTATAATTAAAGGAATAACTCATAATGCTAATTCCACCTTTTATGAGATGTATTACAAAAGTATATATCTATACTCCCACCCAATTCAACATGTTTATAATGGATCAACATATTTTTTTTATCAAGGTTACAAGGATAATGGTGACTACATTAGATCTTGGAAAATGAAAAACAATCCTTGTTAGAATTAATTGATTATATTTTTTCTTCTTGGATAATGTGTATCAAAATATTATTTATTGTTTCCTCATGATTGTTATCATCTAAGTTAATCATGAATTTGATTTGGCACACAAATGTTAAAGGATGGAGATATGAGATCTGGACCTGGCACATTCTGCCCAAAATCAATTTTTTTACCTCGTTGATGATTGTTTATAAACTCAATGCTTGGGACACTCGTCTAAAAAAGGGTTGGTCGGGGCCAAAGTTTTTCCACCTCTGCCAAAACGACTTAGAAACCGCAGATCATATGTTCATCAAGTGCACTCTTACCAGACAGGTTTGGAAAAAATTAGCTTTGCTTATAAATTTTCAAACTATTTGGGATGGGAACACTCTCCAAAACTGCTTTAATTTTTGGGCACAAAGGGAACACAACCTTATTCATTTACCTTCTCTTATTTGCTAGAGTATTTGTCTAGAAAGGAAAAAATCGATTTTTGATAATGGGACCCCATCTAGCAGTGTTGTTGCATACAAAACAATTGGCATTTATAACTCTTGGAATGACACTCTAGCGAACAAGCCATCACTTCAATGTTCCTGGTAGGTTCCATTTTTTGAAAACAATCTTATAGGTTGGTTTGATGGAGCAACGCTCTCAAACGGGTCTCACAGTGGAGTTGGAGGGATGATCAAAATTGCACAAAAGTCCTATTACAAATGGACTCTCAACTGTGGCCCAGGTACCAAGACCAGGGCATAACTTTTGGGTGCCTGTGCCACATCATTCTTGGCTTCCAGACTTCACATTGAAGTCCTTCAGGTTCTTGGGGACTGTAGAACCATTATTGAGTGGTTGAAAAATAGGGGAGATCTTCAAGCTATCTCCCTCCTTGCTTGGAAGGACAGAATTAGACTGCTTCAGCTCACCTTTGAAAATCTCAGTTACAATCATATATATCATGAGCGCAAAAATACTGTTGATCATCTATCAAAGATTGTGCTTCAGTAAAAAGTGGGAATCGTATCATACAACTGTTGGATAGATGGACATGAGGGTCCCCCACTCTTTCAAAAGCTTTTTTAAGATCAATATTTTTATCCTCCTTCCTCAACGGTCCTCATCGATATGAAAGTTGGACTTATTTTCTGATCTCTGGAATTTCTTACACATCTCCAGATATCTTATCTTCAACAACTCTCTCCTTGTCTCCTAGCAGTCCTCCTTGTTTTCTTTCTTCTCGACATATTCCCCATATACATTAACATCTCTTATTGTTTTGAAAGACTGATGCAGTCAAAAGATATCTCTCTCTTTTTATATTTCTAGTAGACTTTTTATAGCAGCGAATCTAACTTACTGTTATGAAAAAAAAATAATATTAATATATAATTTCAAACTTTTTCCCAATGAAAAAAAAAGTTAATTAAATAGAAAATACATGAATTACCAATTTTATGACTCGAAAAACATAATCATGAAGCTCTACTAAAAGAACACACTAGAATATGTGTAAACATACCATAATATATCATCACCTATCCAAAGTTAAATGAGATTCCCAAATGCTAAACAATTGAATCCATAACCTCACTCATGGAATAGCTCATTTCCAATAACAATGACTGCCAACATCTTTATTAAAAAAATCTGTCAGAGTTCTCTTTAACTTCCAAGTCTTCCGTATATAGCAAGTGGACATCTATGTTATAATGATGTTGAGATGATGACATTTTGTTGAACTATAGAAAATACTATCTCTTATCGCCATTAAAAAAATTATAGGCACATTTACAATGAGACTCCCATCAAGGATCTGACAAAAATAAAAGAAATTATAAATTTTAACTTTCTTATAGATACATTTGACATCTAGAAGCCTATAATCGACCTTACTTATAATAGATAATTAATCCAATTTTAGTGTCGCATTGCATTCCATAACCATGAAGTATTTTTACTCACATTCATGTTTGAGTGGAATTCATTCGTGTTTGAAAAATATGTCACATTAAAATGAAAATAAAACCCACCAACCTAGTTTTTTCAAAATATAGGTTGAGGTTGCATATTCCACAATAAAAGAAAAAAAATAATAAAATGA
>JASDQU010401857.1:0-10873 GCA_032191745.1 Picea mariana | reverse complement strand
CTGATATAATGCAAGCTGTTGGAATGGTAGGCCGTTTTCAGTCTTCTCCTAAACAAGGTCATTTGGCAGCTGTCAAGAGAATATTTAAATATCTGAAGGGAACAATGACATATGGATTGTGGTATCCTAGAAATTAGAATTTCCAGCTAATTGCTTATTCAGATGTTGACTGGGCAAACTGTGTTGATGAAAGAAAAAGCACCAGTGGAGGAGCATTCTTTTTGGGTGACTCATTAGTTGCATGGCTTAGTAAGAAGCAAGGATCCATTTCATTATCCACTACAGAGGCATAATACATTGTTGCTGCTACTTGCTGCACATAGATCTTATGGATGATACAAACTCTTGCAGATTTGAAGGCAACCTACACTGATCCTATTCCAATTCATTGTGATAACACCAGTGCCATAAGTGTCTCCAAGAATCCTGTTCTTCATTCCAAAACTAAGCATATTCCTATAAAGTATCACTTTCTCAGAGAACAAGTGTCAAAGAGAATTGTTCAATTGAACTATATATCCTCTAAAGAACAAATTGCTGATATTTTCACCAAACCATTAGCTGCCACCCCTTTTGGATATCTTCGTCAAAAGCTGGGGGTTACAAAATCCTGTGCCTAATATGTATACCTGGTCAGGGGGAGTGCTTATTGAATATCTGGTGAATTTCCTAAATGCTTATAGATGACAGGGGGAGTATGTTCTACAACAAGATCAGTGGAAGAATGTGTCTTCATTGACATTGATGTCAAAGGGGGAGAAAGGAGTCGAGTTCAAAATGTTTCGGTAACAGAGGAGAGTCTGAGTGGTCGAATGCAGAGGAGAGTTGAAGTATGAATGCTGAATGCAAGTGTTGCCATCAATGCCAAAGGGGGATATTGTTGGCAAATATTGAACAAGCAACGAATGCGTGTTGATGATTGTTGTCTTTGATGGCAACAGTAGAAATGGCAGGATATGAAGGATAAAACCCCTTGGGGATTCGGACGTAAAAGCACAGGAGGAACAACATTGAAGAAAACGCGCACAGCAGAAGTTTACAGAGAAGAAGGAATATAGAAGAGTCAGTGATCGTTGGATCCCATTCAAATTTCCCGAAAGGTCGACAACCGTCAGATTTGCAGAAGTTGCGAGGGAGATAAGTCATCAGAGATTCGGGGATCGGGACTTTGAAATGTCCAGTTCACTCGACAATGAAAACCCCGAAATCGCGATACGCGATTTCGCGATTTGATCGCAGCCGTCAAATCAAGCAGGGATCTGGATCGTTCATGCGTATGGACGCGTGGCAGCCAGGAGGCTTCATCAGAGATTAGGGGATCAGGATTTCATAATGCAAAGAACACAATGCAACGAAAACCCCAATTTCGCAATATGTGAAATCCCGACTGAATCTGAACCATCAGATCAACATGTGATCTAGACCGTCGATTTAATTCACGACAGTAGTCCACGTCAGCTAGGGACACGTGGCACAACCAGGTAATGATAGGTGGTAGGAAGATTCAACAGTTCAGGCACAGGTAAGTCACGAATCAGAGTGACACATGGCAGTATTTAACACGTGTCAAACCATGTGTGACGTCAGCAGAGGCATCGGCAATCGGGACTTTGTAATGCCAAAATCTCTTGACATCAAGAACTCCGAAATCAGGAAATGTGATTTCGCGATTTAATCGCAGCCGTTGAATCCAAAATGACTCTGAACTGTAGATCCTAGCCCTGTTCGGAGTTTCAGGGATCGGGTTTTGGTATTGACAAGAACATTGAACATCAGACATCACGAAATTGCGATACGCGATTTCCCGATAAGGCATATAGGCTGTGGGCCACGCAGGAGTCAATGCAGGATAGGTGTAAAGAGTACAGATTAAGTCAGGAATCAGGATATTGCAAGTCCAGGGGGTGTATGCACATTATCATTATAAACCCCGAAATCTCGACGAAAGGTCATGGGTAACGGTCACGTGGACCAGGGCTCAGCCAGGAGGGCTGAAGCGCATCGCGAATCGGGAAATTGCGAATCCCATGGACATAAACCTTATGTCATCGTAAGTGCTGAAACTCCGATGGAGTGATAAGACCAAGGTCACACGGAGACAGGTCATATGGACCATGTTCTAGCCAGGAGGGCTAGCGCACATTTTTGAGAGGTATGGTGGTGGTCACGTGATAGCTGGTCACATGGACCATTGTGTAGCCAGAAGGGGCTAAAGCTCGGGAAAGGAGCACATCGGGGATCGAATAATAAGGGGTTATGAGTACATGTGCATCTCGACACTGTGAATGCCTGTGAATGCCGAAATTGCAATGAGTGAAATCTTTATTTGATCTGAACCGTTGGATTAAGTATTGATCGAAGGGCTCTTGTTCTTCCTCACAGTTTAAAGCTTCAGTTATGAATCCGTTAAAAGAAATGGTCTGATAATGACAAATCGGTTAGCGTCTCAGTTGCAATGACAGATGTCCTTGTTTTACCTATTGGAAGGGGAAGTGGAATCGTCAAGGAAGTGTGTATAAAAGAAAATGAGCGAGACTGAATTGGGTTGGTCGTTCTGTAGGGAAAAAGGAATGAAACAGTGAGAAAGGAGAAAGGAGAAGGGGTTGAGGAACAATTTTAATTAATGTGCAGAATGAAATGAAATGAATATCTGAAGCAGAGCAGAACGATAGAGCAGAGCTAAAGCAGAGAAGAATGATAAGAGCAGAGTTGAAGAAGAGAAGAATGATAAGGCAAGCAGCAGAAGACAAGATTTACAAAACAAAGTAAAATTGGTATGAACTGATTTATCTGTAAAGTTGAATTTTTATTTAATCATTGATATCTTAGGGAGGTAGGGAGGTGCTCGGGAGGACTGTTGTCCTCAGAAGTTTAAGTGGGTTCTTGAACACAGGAAGTTGTAGCTTCCATCTGGTTGCAGCCAGAGAAACTAGGGTGGCAGGGTGGTGCTAGGGAGAACAGATGTTCTCTGTTATGCAGGTTGGAGCCTGTGTAACTAGAAGTTGGTGCTTCCATCCAATTGGTGCTGGAGTTTTCAGGGAGTTGGAGCTTCCTTCTAGTGGGTGCTAGAGAAATCAGAGAGTTGGAGCTCTCAAACAAGTTGCAGCTTGTAAAACAAAGGTANAGCCTCACATTGATTTGGTGCTCAATTGTAAATGATGTACAGAACAGAAAAAGACTGCCTATCATTTCGAAGAAGAAGAGGTTTTCTCCCTTTATGGGTTTCCTCGTGAAAATCTGTCTCTGTGTTTATTTTATGTGTGACTAATGATCTTTACTCTTACTGTCCATATGCTGTATGATTGGTTGATGACACATGAATAAATCTTAATAATAATTTAAAAGACATAAATTATTTAAGCTTATGAACAACTGATTCACCCCCCCTCTCAGTTGTTCTAGTATTTCCAACACGCTGTGCAACACTGCTGATTTTCACGATGCTGAAACACCGCTGTGCAGCACTGTTGATTTTCACGATGCTGAAACACCGCTGATGAACACTGGTGAAAGTATTCCCGATGCTGAAACACCATCGTTCAACACTTTTCATTTCTTCCCGCTCCCAAAATACCCCAGTCCGCCATTTCCTCACCATTTTTATCGACGAAACAACTCTGTCCAGCACTTGTTTCGCCTTTCTCCCTTCTGTCGCTGAAACACCAGCAACTTTTTCCAATGCTAAAACACCACTGTTCAGCACTTCTCATTCTTCCCACTCCCAAAATACCCCAGTCCGCCATTTCCTCACCATTTTTATCGACGAAACAACTTCGTCCAGCACTTGTTTCGCCTTTCTCCCTTCTGTTGCTGAAACACCACTGTTCAGCACTTCTCATTCTTCCCACTCCCAAAATACCCCAGTCTGCCATTTCCTCATCACTTTCATCGACGAAACAACTCCGTCCAGCACTTGTTTCGCCTCTTCCCTTCTGTTGCTGAAACACCATTTTCAGTAGCCTTTCATTTTCCCCTGTTGCTGAAACACCATTGCAAGCAACTCTTCATCATTTTTCCGACGCCGAAACACCACATTCAGCGCTTTTGATCTCTTCAGAGCTGGAACACCATTGCTTAGCAGTTCTTCATCTACAGTACTTGTTTCATCTTTCGCTGATTGCCGAAACACCAGTCTTTCACCACCATCCGTCGGCAAGCTTTTTACGCCCTCAGATTATAGTTTGATCTTCTAGAACAGCAAATCTTCGACACAATTCAAAAAATTCCGCCACAGGACTATCACTGACAGGCACGATATATTGTTCACAGCACGAATCAAATGGTAAGGCAAGGTATGTAAAGTTTATGTAATTCAGTTAGGCTATAGTTAATGGGAATGATTTGACGTCATTATGGCCATTCAAGTACAATCAGTACTAACCGCAGTAGACGGGAGGGGAAGTACACATCAAATCCATATACCATAATTACACCTGATTTCACCGCCGTCACCCCTAATACACCACCCTTTCGCACATTTAACTACTATTCCTGCATAACGTCCCTCGGAAAACTCACTCTGCAGAAGCTGATACACGAACTCTCGACGCTGTAAATTACCAAGCCGGAAGCCATGGGAGGATCTATCGTACGAAATGAGCCCGCCACCACGGCGCTGCTGGAACACTACCCAGCAGCGTATGAAATCTTCCAGCAGGTAGGGTGGCTCAATTACTTCCACATACTTCAAGGATACAACGAACAACAAGTCCTACAGTTCGCTCGAAATCTTCAAGAGGACTATTCTATCATTGAAGGGGTGCGAATATCAGTCACAGACGAAGACATATCAGAAGTCTCAGGCCTCCCCATGAATGGAAATCGTACGTTCAGCAGAAAACACATCATTGGGACCGTTCAGCAGAATTTCTTCCTTCCCGAGGAATGCATTCAACTAAAAGGCAGGGGTGTACAGCTAACCGCATTGCCACCACCATGGCTGGAAGTCGCTAGATTTATTAAGCATTACCTGACCTGCGAAGGACGATATCAGGTAGTGTACCAGCATGAATTTCTCCTACTTTCTCATTTAAGGCATAACAGACGGGTCAATATTCCCTATTCTTTGTTGGGCTATTTAAAGAATATGGCACATTACTGTCGAAAGGCAAAAGATCCAACCCTATCACTTACCCACCACCGTCTTGTTCAATTACTCATCAACAGGGGTTTTTCCCAGCAGAACCGTCCACTAAATAACCCGCCCATAAACCCTGCACCAGCTGCCGAAGTCCCTAAAATTCCTGAGGAGAAGCAACAGCAAAACCCCCCAGTTTCCCCCGAAATACCCCATAGCCCGCCCACACAACCAACCAGTCCCCCTACCATACCAGAATAGCTACCAGAGTCATCCACTCCCATCCTCCATATTCTCAGTGATGACTCAGAACCAGAAAATGCCCCCTGCCCTATCATTCAGGAAAGACCTCCACGAAAATGAAAACAGATTGCCCCATTTCCACCCTTCTTGCGCAAAAATAGAACGAGAGCCTCAATGAGGCCACCCTGGTTGACCACTACCCTAGATGCCCCACCAATTCGACTAATACCCCATAAACCTTTAACTTCCTCAATCCCCAGATCTTTGCTTATTCCAACCACGGGCGCTGTAACACAAGAACCAGACACCCCGGATACTGTAACACCATCTGTCCCATAGAAAGTAGTTGAAACACAAGAACCAGCTACCCACTCAGTGGCTGAAACACAAGAACCAACCATGGCTAAAACACAAGAACCAGCCACGGCTGAAACACAAGAACCAGCCACTGACATTGAAATTGAGTTACAGGAATCAGACGCCCAGACATCATTTGTTTCCAATAAAGTAGCTAAAACACAACCAGCTACCCATTCAGTGGCTGAAACACAAGAACCAGTCACTGATATTGAAATTGAATTTCGGGAATCACAGACCCAGGATGCTGCAACACCACTCTCCTCAAGCAAAATGGCTGAACCAGCCACCCATTAAGTGGCTGAAACACAAGAACCACCCACTGATATTGAAATTGATATACAAGAACTGGAGGTTGAAGGTGTTGAAACTCTACTGTTTCTTCACCAAGAAGCTGAAACACACGCAGCAGCTACCATCCCTGCTGCTCCTTCTCAACAACCTGAAGCAACAATGGCATCTGTGATGCAGGAAAACGAATTTTTAAAATCAGAACTGGAAGCATATAAGCTGGAACTGGCCAGAGCCAAGGAAGCATACGAAAAGGAGCTCAATTCATACACTGCAAGCCGTATAGAAACCCTAGCAGAACAAACTACAGAAAGCATATGCAAGGAATACATGTGCTGCCAATGCGGAGATATCTATTATCAGGCAGGGTATAAGGTGGTTCAAGTTCCAGTACCAGGAGCAGTCCCTCCTCCTTCCCCTTTTGAAGTCAAGACTGAACCTGCTGCAACACAAGAACCAGCAGGTTCCACCAAGCTCAAAACCAAACCTGCTGTAACACAAGAACCAGCAGGCCCTAGCAAAATCAAGACTGAACCTGCTGCAACACAAGAACCAGCAGGCCCTTCCAGGATCAAGAAAGAAGTCCCTCCTATTGTTAACAAGGTTGTGCAAACAGTTCCCTTGGAGGAGGTTACACCTCCCAGTCAAATCAATCTCTCCACTTCCAGGGAACAGTCTACTCAAACTCTGCCTAATCCCACTACTTCAGATGCTGAAACACAAACTCGGCCGTGGGATGAGCATGCAGAGATACAAAAGTGGAAGAAGGAGTATGCTGAGACACAGGCCCAACATCTGCAAGTACACAGGAAAACCTGGATGAATCACACCTTCTCAAATTGGGAAGCATTGGACCTGACACGCCAGGAAGTTCGAGAACTCAAAAAGAAGAACAGAGATTTAAAAGGTAGATAGGTCCTGATCTTTGATTTGATGCAGACACTAATGGCCACAAGGCAACCATCTTGTAACTATTCTCTATTTCTCGTGGAGAGACTCACATGGTTCCAAATTAAATCAATTATAGAAGGAAAATCCCATGAAGTAATACAACCAACAGATTTTGTCAAGAATTTCCTAGCAGCCTCCACCAGGGATCAGCACCTCTTATGTGAAGCATACTTCCATAATGAGGCTATTCCCGAAAACAGGCTGCTCAATATAAATCCTCTTGTTGGAGATGTTCAACTTTGAGCATTCACTTATTTTCTTCATAATCAAATTTTATGGCAGAGTGACTTTTTGGCTGCCAAGCACAATGAGGACAATAAACTCCTTTGGATTAGACCAGAACCACAAAGGGCAGCCAGATTCATTTCAGAATATTATGAGGTATTAAAGAAACCAGGGGTGACTGAGCATGTCCAACAGCGATAGTCAGTAGTGCTTCAAGAGTGTCAGCACAGCATCAGTGCAATAGAGATTCCTGCCCTCCAGGCCAACAACCTGTTTTGGCATCAATCCACAGAAAAGAGACAACAACACAACCCTTTTGGTCCGGCCAATTTAGAAGCAGCAATTTCAAGGGTACCCAGCTACATCCAGTGTGTTAGACATTGTGCTGAAAACTGGATAGGGTACAAATTTTACTTCCCTATCCTCTGGCTTCCAATAGAAACATATCAAGTCAGTTATAAGTTTCCTCAAAAGGCAGAGACAGTAGCATGGCACAGACTACAAGAGGTCCAAGGGTTCAGAACCCCAATAGACAGCACCGCCAAGAGCTACTGCTTAAGTAATTTACACGATCAGAGCCGGTATCAAGACTCTGATTCAGAGTGAGTTTCCTGAGGACATGCAACACCTTGAGTTGGGAGGGATGTTAGGACCACAAAATGTATCTTTTTTCCCATACTTTTTGCCATTATTATACCCTTCATCACTTGTACTTAGACTCATAATATCACTTCATCTGATCATTCCAAGGTATACAACGTCCTTTCTCATTACTACATGCTTAATCTGTTTTGCATAATATTTTACATCACTTTTGTACTTAACCATTGATTAGACTGCAGACTAGCATTCAAAGCCTGTTGCTGAAACACAGTCCAGGACGCAGATGCTGAAACACTCTTACACAATCCGAAGTCCAGGCCAGGTCGCAGACGCTGAAACACGGAGTTGATTACATAAACCTAGGTCCATGTTGCTAAAACACAGTCCAAGGTCCCTGTTGCTGAAACACAGTCCGAGGCCCCTGATGCTGCAACACAGAACTGTCATACAGTCTAGAGTCGCAGAGGCTGAGACACAGAGCTACTACGAAGTTAGAGATGCAAATGATGAAACACAAAGGAGACCGCATTAAGGAAGTCATTACAGTTAGCGGTCAAGGCCGACATAGTCAAGAACGCAATTCACGTGGCTGAAACAACCCGTGAATTGCGATGCTGAAACAGCATCGGCAACTACGAGAAGAAGATGTTACTCCAATCATAACAACAATACCTCATCCAGCTCCTGTAATAGCATTTCTGTTGCGTGAGACTAGGACATCCTGCTCTGGTTTAGAAAGAAGATCCGCCCAAAATATACATTTTAATTTTTAGATATATTGCATCGAGGAGGTTCCCTCTTTAAATAAGGGGAATTCTTCAGTCGAGGATATAAGTTTTTATGTATTGAAGAGCTTGCGAGAGAGGAACGTGTAGATCATTTTCTCAGACTGTAACACGACATTTTGATGAATAGAAGACTGCTTTGATTATTTCCTTCTAGCTTTCCTGTTCTAGGGGAATCTTGTGAGAAGGGAGGGCCCACCTTCTTCACACGATTCACCCGTTAGTTGTAGAGTGTGTTCTCTGTTTATGTCTGTTTGATTTTCATATGATGAAACACTACTGTTAATGAATTCCGTTTTGCTGAAACACTGAACTCTGTCTTAGTTTATTTAAATTTCATAATTCTGTTTATCAGCAATCTTGTGTGATGATTTTATGAGGTTAGCCAGAGATTGGGTTAAGGGTTCCTGCTCAGACAGGAAGGAATCAGAACATCCTTTCTTCTGTAGATTTCCTTTACTGCTGCAGTTGTGTTAGCCAGAGATTGGGTTAAGGGTTCCTGCTCAGATAGGAAGGAATCAGAACATCCTATCCTCTGTAGATTACTTTTACTACTGCAAGTGTGCTAGCCAGAGATTGGGTTAAGGGTTCCTGCTCAGACAGGAAGGAATCAGAACATCCTTTCTTCTGTAGATTTCCTTCACTATTGTAGGTGTGTTAGCCAGAGATTTGGGTTAAGGGTTCCTTCTCAGACAGGAAGGAATCAGAACATCCTATCCTCTGTAGATTCCTTTTACTGCTGCAAATTTAATTAGCCAGAGATTGGGTTAACGGTTCCTGTTCAGACAGGAAGGAATCAGAACATCCTTTCTTCTGTAGATTTCATTTACTGCTGCAAGTGTGCTATCTAGAGACTGGGTTAAGGGTCCCTGCTCAGAAAGGAAGGGATCAGACCATCCTGTCCCTTGTAGTCTCAATTTCACAAGTGTGCTAAACAGAAATAGGGTTCAAGGTTCCTGCTTAGAAAGGAAGGAACTAGCTAGCCTTATTCACTGTTAGATAGAGTTATCTTTTTCTGCATTACTGTCTTCATGAAGAGTGTCAGTACTGGAGTCTCTGTTTGAGAGTAAGGGTCCTGTTCTCTGATTGCAGAGTAGTGTTCTTTCCTGTTGCACGTATTATTTTAATGTAATCCAGGATTCTTAGATTAATCTTTAAGACCTGCAATAGGAAGATTGATTTCCTGTGATTTAATTTAGAACTTCAGTTCATTCCAGCAAGTGTGACTAGTATAGCTTCTTTTACTACAACTGTAAGTTTCTTTTGGAATTGAGCATATATAGTGCATGGTTATCTTTGAAATAAAAAGACTTCCCTGGGTTGATAATTTATGTTTCACTTGGTTGTTTGAATTCAATTAAGCAATTATAGTGACCAACAATTTGGCGTCGTTGCCGGGGAATATAGATATAGATTTCAAGAGCACTTGTGATTTCTTTTCTTTAGATAAAAAGGATGCATGAAAGACCCCAAAAACCCCAAAGACACTAACCCTACAGGTGGCAATGGAAAAGGAAAAGGAGGAAGAAAGACTTTCATTGACGACATTGCATCCAAGTCTGAATCTGCTACTCAACGACCAAACCTTCAAAAACAGAATTCTGAGCCTTCATTTCGAGCAATTTTTGGAACAGAGAAAGAAGTTTGGAGTCCGGAGACAGTCCAGAAGCCAGTAAGAGACATTGAGGACAGAGCAAGTGCAGCAGGAGAACAAACAGAGGAAAACATGGATGAGTTCAATGAGCGATTGCATCATGAAGAACAAGTAGATCCTGAAGGAGAGGTAAAGGATGAAAATTCTTTTTCTACATTAGGATTTCCTATTGGCGATCTCTCTAGAGGAGCAGCCCCCATGAAAAATATTCCACTATCAGCATTGCCTAATTTCCATGGGTTATCTTCAGAGGATCCTGATGAATGTCTGTTTGAGTTTGATATATTATGTAGAAGCTATGATTACATCTCTAATGCTCAGAAACTAAAGTTATTTCCAGCAACACTAAAAGGGAATGCACTGAGATGGTTTATGAGTCTTGGAGGCCATTTGATCACCACATGGGACCAGATGAAGCAGAAATTCTTGAACAAATACTAGGACTACTTTCGAACGAGAGAAAAGAGGGAGGAGTTATTCAAAATGATGCAGAAAGAAGACGAGAATCTAGAAGACTTTGTAGAAAGTTTACAATACAATCTATAAAGGTCCAGTCATCCCAATGTGAGTAAGGATATTCTCAAAACTATTTTACTAAAAGGGGTAAGGGATGACTCTCTAGATATGCTTAACATGCTTGGAAAAGGGGACATATCCAAGGAATCATATGATGAAATTGTCAATCTA
>JASDQU010401851.1:0-10793 GCA_032191745.1 Picea mariana | reverse complement strand
CCACCTATATCTTTCAACAGAGCCCTTCGTTGTGTAGGACAAGACTGAAGGACTTCAAGGGCAGACATCACTGAAGGTGCTTGGGCCAGATCTTCGACAATGCTATAGTTCTAGGCTGCACGAGCATGAGGATTGAATGTTGATTTCTTAATGACACCTTTCGGGGGTAGTCGTATAACTGTATCAAGGCTCGGTCATTCGAGATGAAGAGGACCATTCATGGGTGGAGTCGGAGGAGAGGGTTGTACCGAATAAGGAGGTAAATTGTCAACCTTCTCTTTAGATGGAGTATAGTCTTTAGCTCTAGTGGTAAGTGCAATGTTGTCTTTCTTGGAATCACCGGTGCACATCAAAACATAGGATTTTGTAGAAGTAGAGGGTTGGTCGTGGATGACCAACGAAGCCTGTTGTTGAGACGGGAAGGGTTGAGACAAGACCACTGGCGTAGAGGGTTTCGACGTTCCTTGAAAGAACTTATTAACCTCGGCACGTCTCAGACAATCCTTCGTGCAATGATCATCACCAAAGATAAGGCAAGGGTAGCGTGGTTTGTGCTTATCCTGGTCTTCAACAGAAGGGGTTTTAGTTTGCTCACTCTGATTATTATTTTTACTCTCCTTATTCTTACCTCTCCCTTTCTTGGATTTATTTTTACTGGTCGGCATAGATTGAACAACGTTCACTTCAGAGGTTTTACGGGCGGGAGGAGCAGGAGACGGATCACTTTGAACATTAGAAGAATTGGATTTAGGGGTTGTAGTTGAAACAGAATGTGAGTGGGTATGAGCAGTACCAATCACACCATCAGCTGCATGCGAGGCAGCTGGAGCAGTTGAAGTGCTGGAAGTACCAGGACTAGGTAGTTCAGGTAGTAAATCGTAGAGTGTTCCCGTTTGCGAATAAACGAGATCAAGATACTGAGCGTGACTTATAGCTTGCTCCTCTGTAACAACACCACCCATAGCAATGTATTTACCAATTTCGTTCACGAAATATTTCGTAAACCATTCTGCCAGTAACTGATCAGGGAGTTCAAGTTTGATGAGACGTCATCTCCTTCGCCACTCATGAACATGATATGAGATATGAGTGCCTTTAGTTTGTTTGAAAGAGGTCAAGATCTCAGTCCCAGTATCATAACGGATCGGTAACTGGCAATGTGTAAGAAAAGCCATAGCTAAGGTGTTGAAATCAGAAAAGAAACCTCGTAGCAATTCAATATACCACTTCACAGTCGAACTGGTAAGGGTTCGTTGAAAAATACGTAGACGAATGGAGTCATCCATCAATGAGTTGTAAAAACACCATAAATGAAAAGTCATGACATGATTATTTGGGTCCTCTCCCGCCTTGCCATCAAATTTTGGAATATCCAATGGGAGTTTAGCAGGAATAGCAGGCCATTGGGGAGAGTGATGAATAGGATCATTTAGAATCCTAGACAAATCTGGCAAATCCAAGGTAGCAAGAAAAGGTAACTGTCGATTTACATGCGGGTACTGATGGATTTGGGGTGGAAGTCTTGTCGGCAGACCAGTAAAACCGTAAGCAGACTGTCCATAGAGGGAAGACCCTAGCTGATTCGGTGGTGGCTGGATAGGGTAGTAGCCCCAAGGATTGTAACCTTGAGTTTGAGTAGGGACCTGAGGTTGAGTAGTTTGATCCGAACCCCAAATAGGATTAGTTACACCCGGATATGGTTGGCCTACAGGAGGGACAGTTGTTTTCCCCCCAGCATTTTGAGGAAATTTTTGTAAAAGTTGATTCCAATACTGGGCCAATTCAGGAGGTATATTTTTTCCAAAAGGGGAGGTTGGTCCCCCTACTGTAGGTATAGTTCCACCCGGAAGTTGTGTACCGACCGTAGGTTGCGTGGTAACTGTGTTTTTTCCAGGAAAAGGAAAAGGAACTATACAACCCTGTCCACCAACAGGAATCTGCAAGTTTGGTGCAGCAGTCGGGATAGTGCCACTAGGATTAGGATTTCTAGTAGGAAACTGAGGGAGTGTCGGGATAAAACCAGGAATAGGATGCTCAGGAAATGGAGGACTACCTAGAGAACCATCTAGGGTTTGCGGAGGTGTTGTATTGGAAGCATTCAACAAAGCATTCAATGCATGGTAACTGGGTGGTAATGTTGGGATGACATTAGGTGTTCTCTGGGTGTTGATAGGAGCAAGAGTAGTTGCAGGAATTTCAGTTTGGACACTCGTAGTATTCACGAGATGGGCCATCTCGGGAGGGAGAACAAAGTGATAAGTGGTAGTATCTGGTGCAGTTTCTGTCTCAAGAGACACAGGAGGGTTGATTTCATAGACAGGAGGTGACTCAGTACCAAAAAGGACTCGTTGGAAATCACCCGACCAAAAAGGATCTTCGCCTACTACACTGTGAGAAGGCCCAACGGTTGATTCAGAAGATGTAACAATAGCTTATTCAAGAGGATTTGATCGTGCAAAAGGTCGTTCACCACAGCGGATGTGATAGTCCTCTCTAGTATTGTGAATTCGAAAATATTCTAGAGAATCAGTGTGTTCTACCCGTGGAGGTAGTGTAGAAATGTCTTGGACTTCACTCTGATGAGGGGAACCTTCAGGGGTACCCTCAGGTGTCGCCGTAGTCAAGGGTTGTGAAACATATGGCTGTTCCAGAGATAAACCTTGCATTCTACGGGAACATTGTGGGGGAGAAATTGTAAACGAATGACAAGCTCGCGAAGAAAATCCTATGGTCAACTTCGAGAAACAAACAACACACACTAGAAAACAAAATCTAGAAGCCATCACCAAGCAAACAATATCTTCTAATATCGAGGCCACTAGTTGGTGATGAAATCCAACGTCGCAACAACGACACGAGAAGGGGTCGGGCTAAGGTGGAAAAGTTACATTGACGACCTACTTAATAGACTTACACCCTAGTGCAAGATCCCACACATAATCGTGGGTATACCCTCCAAGGAGCCTGAGTGAGTTTGATCAACGTCAATTCCAGGTACTGTGAAGACTTTCCCCTCCATAGTCACATTGGGTAAGAACCTAGAGAGATAGGCAACTAAGGTCACCACCAACAATAGTAAAGCCTGGGGGAACAGTCGTTAGTCCAATCCACACGCAAGGGCAGGGTATCTAGCCCGAAATCAACTCAAAAGGCTTCTACTCATTATTGTGGGTATACCTCGGAGTGATCCCCGTAATATGTGCAATCTCTACATCGATGTCAACAAAGTAGGGTTAGTAACTCTGCCAACACCAATGCGACCTAGTGCTTGACCCTTGTGTTAGAAGGGCTTCCTAGGATAGTATGCTGCAAATGGAATTTAACACTCTCTAACTCAAGATGCTATTGTGTGTTTTGAGCTTTTGGAGAGTGTATCTCTCTTCCTACTCCAAAGCACTAGCCTAGCTAGATGTTGGTGTAAAAGAGCCCTAGAAAAGAGTTACTAGATAAATTTTAAGATTATGCAATGTTTTTATGAGTTGTTGTTTACTCAAAGGTAACGGAAGTGAAACTCATGTTGTGTGACTCTGACCCAAATAATGTAAGGATGATGATGAAATATGACTCGTTTCATTCCATGAATCCTATTTATGGGAAAGAGAGAAAATTTTCCAAATCAACTCAATACTACAATGCAATGCACAATTTCCTTTCAGATGTCAATGCAAACAATCATTGAACAAAGGACAATCTCTATCTGTCTTTTTCAAGTACTTCAATAAACTCTTAAAATTTGTTTTTTTTCAATGTTTTCTAAAAGAAACAAAAACAAAGTTTTCGAAAGAAAAGATTATTGTTCACTTTCCAAAAATAATTCTCACTATATCAATGAGAAATCATAAAACCAAATCATAAAGAATCAATCAACAACAACCCAATCCCTTCTTTCAATGAAAGTAAAAACAAAAAGCAAACCAATGAGTCTTCTCAATGCGAATGAAAACGTTCTTTCGAATCAACAAGAAAAAGAGAAAAATAAAACACCTAACTCCCAACCAATCACTGGTTCTCAGCCAATCAGACACATTTAACTCCAGAAGTCAAAGAGAATGAAATTGCCAATAAGAGCTAAGAAATGAAAGTCAAGCTACAAAAGACAAGAAACACCTTGAAACCCTAAACCAGTTTAAGCATGCAAACTAAAGCAAGAGATGTATCAATCAATGATCCAATAAGCCTATCAGAGGTGAATCAACTAATCTGAGCAGTCAAAACTCAAATTCAAAATTTTCAAAAATCTTGCTCGCAGGCAAGCAATGAACACAGTGTGAGAAGATAGGATTCTCGCAGGCCACCTTGAAGCAAGGTGCGAGGTGTTCACACTGGACCCTATGTGCAGGGTGTGAACCTGACCAGTTCTTGCAGGCTACAGTTAAACGCAGTGCGAGAAGTCCTAAATTTGATAAAAATTTTGAAAGTAAAAGCAAAATTGACAAAGGCTTATAGACCCAGGAGGTCTCTCAGGGTATCCTGAGGACTCAAAGATTGACAAGACAAGAGAAAAATGGAACCGGAGCAAATGGCCACAGAAAAAACAAAAAACCACCAAAAAATGGGATATGTTCCCCAGTGGAGTCACCAATTTTGTTTCAGGATTAATCCATAAGTGCGGACACAAACCGATCTCCCTAGATCCACCTGGATCTAGAACAAAACGGGACAGAATAATACTCTTTCCCTAGATTTATACTATTGAATGAACTAGGAAGCAAGGATCATGTACATACCTTATGAATGCTTTGTTGGGTCTCAGGTGTACCAATTTCGCTCCAATGCTCTTGCACCATTAAGACCACAATAGTACAAACCAATCGAAGTGAAGACAATTCAATATATTCAACAGCTAATCTATACATATGATCAAGGAGTTATGTAATAAAGTGACATTGGCTTTATGGGAAAGAGACATATTACTGTATTAAATTGATATAAAGTAAGACGTACAACATGAGCCTTGATGTTGTATATCTCCTTTCGATGGATCCTATCTTTGACACACACACTTGCTCATGCATGAAGAAGATCAACCACTTTTGATAACCTTGCTGGTGTCTCTAGCTGCTGTAGCATCAGTCCTTCATACAATCTTGCACTAATTCTCCAATCCATCTATTGCTAGTTTGCTTCTAACCTTTTCCATGAGAAATCCCCTCAATATATAGGAGAGAATATATTAGTTAATTGGATAGGAATGATCCCAAGATATCAGGAAAACCAGTACTTAGATAACCATTCGAAAGCCAACTCACCCTTCTAGAAGAATCCCTTCTAGAAGATTCGAGAATTTATATTTTGCCTTCCTTTAGAAGATGTGCGCACCCTGATAGTTAGGTACAGTGTGAACCCCTCACACCCTAGCTTAATGCAGATTGCGAGAATCATGCATTCTCGCAGGCAAATATATAAGTAGCCTGCGAACCTTCCTTAAAAATATGATTTCTGGAAGCAGACAAAAGTAACTTTTCTGAGGAAAGTGTTCTTAGTGAAGAGCTTGATTTTCCATCATCATTACATCATTATGACAAGGATGACTGGCTGGATTCCATGGATGAGGTCAATAGAGATGTGAAGACCACAGTCCAACAGTTTATGCCTACCATCCATGTTGAGTACATTCCACTTCAACAGTTGGACTCACTGGCTGACAAAGAGTGGAATGCTTTATTGGCCACCAAGCCTAAGGTGCCTAATGTCAATGTTGCGTAAGAATTTGTTGCGGGGGCCTCAATTTTTGCAAGGAAATGGCAGGATAGGGTAGAAAACTATGAAAGTTTCTATAAGCAATCCCTTTCCATTGTACCAAAGTTGGGCCTTTCATTTGAAGGTGACCACAAAAAACAATAGAAGGTTGACTCGGGATGAGTCAAAGATTGTGGTCGGGCCGTGTTGGGCCCTTCGTTTTGAAGACTGCCAAGTTTTGCGGAACAATATAGCACACCAGTAGTGGATCCAAGTGGCGGAAAACAATGCACTAGTGTGCCAGTACGGAAAATAGTCATTAGTCAGCTGAAAAAAGTAGTGGAAAGAGTTAGAACCTTCGATAAAATTCCAAAAAGAAATGAAATCAAGAAAGCACAATGACATGATCAAGAAGAAAAGAAATTTCCATAGAAAAACTATAAAGCATGGAGCTATGTAATGGGTTGGGGTTGGTTGTTGTTGTTTTTGTTGGTTTTGGGTTTTTGTTGTTATTGAGCATTATTGATTCATTCTTCAGTTATGTCATTAAGTATTTCTATATGTTTACTGCGATAAGCCATTGTAAAGAAGAGTTAGGCATGAAATGCAACTATGAATAAGTTGAGAGTTTATATCAGATCTCTCGTGAATGAATCAATTGTATAAGTCTTGATAACGAAGGGAATAACTCCATGTATGAAATTTTTTTGATAAGATAATATATGTTGGATTACTCGGGTACCCAAAATGTGTCATTATGTGGATGAATGTATGGTTTCTTTCCTATGCAATATGTCCTACTCTACATAATTTTTATTTATGTTATTGTTTAAACAAACTTCCTTGATGTTTGTTTTTACCTTAATGTTGTGCAACACATATTGTTCAATGATTTTACCAGTCTAAGACTTCTAATGTTATGATATATTTACATTTAAGTATGGGACTATATTGTATTGGGCTAGACTTGATGGTGTGTCCTCCTTAACTTTCTTTATCACACAAGTCTCAACTGTAGTGTCCCCAAGGCCAAGCCCTGTTGCAAATCATGATATATGAAATGAATTGTAAACTTGTTCTATAGGTTGGTGAGCCATGTTTTGTATAAATGGTAGGCTTATGTGTTTGTTAGGCCAGGGAGCCTAAGTGTTGAAGGCCAGGAGCCTGCTGATGTACTTGTATGTATGCATAATGATTAATAAAAATATAAACACCGTCAAGTGCAGACCGACCACGATGAATGAGTGAAGGGGGACTGAGTGTGCACAGAGTGGGCAAGGGATTAGGGGCTGGAAGGTGGGAAAAGGGGCTAAGTGTTGAGCCTAGGGGCTAAGCCTAGGGGGATTAAGCCTGGGTATAATATGTTAATATTGTTTCCCAAAAGACATGTGTATTTTATTTTTATCCTAAGTTCCTGGCAAGGGGAAAACGTGCAAAAGGGATGCATGTTGTGGGAACACATGTAGTTCCCAGGGTGACAAGTGTCAACCCTAGTGCATGAAAATATAATAGCCGATATGAACCATGTGAGAGGGAGTGTCTCCATTCTACCCGACCATTTGAGCGTGAACCCGTCCGATCTCTGAAAGAATACCCTGGTACAACCCTAAAGGTGGTAAAAAGTCTGTGTTGATATGGGAGATAGCCGGTACATCCTCAGTCTGAGCAGTTGGAACTTGCGCGCGAGATCTTTGCGCCCCTCGTACAATCCCGAAACCAAAACCGTGAGACTATCCCGTGATTGTTGAACCTGTTTGGGAAGTGTGTGTCTATTTTTTTTCCCAATTTGTTGTTGTGGCCACGCAGTGCTGGACTGCGCATGGCATACTGGCCAGAGTAAGATTTGTGCTGAGATTGTATATGACCTCTCTTCTGGTGAGGGAGGTGACTGTGGTTGGAAGAGGTAGGTTTTCAGGCCTGTGAGCAACTCTTCCCAGGTGAAAGAGTTTGCTGGGAAGTGGTTTCTTCCAGAGAGTGCCAAGCACCAGCTACGGGCTCTAAGACTTCCTGATCCGACCTGTTTCCGAGGCTCAGAGAGGGAGGTTAGCACCGATGGACTGGGTGTGTGAAGGTGTATACTCCCGGGTGGAACAGGCATGTGGGGAATGAGATTTTGGTAGTAGTGGGCGTAAGATGGCATCTTTGGGAAGAATCCTTCCATATATTTCTGTGTTGTTTTCCCTATAACCTCAGCCTAGCCTAGGATTCCTTACCTTGGGGTGGAGTTTAGTCCCAACTCGGGGGTGACCCACTGTTGAGATGATGAGCAGTGTGGTCTAAGGCTGGGAGGTTCATGGAAGGCCTACACTTGGTTGGTGGATTCCACCACTATTACAAGATAAGTATTTAACTATGTTCTTATCACCTTTTGCATGACTATGCTACATAAATTATCATGATTTCTGCTATGTATATGAATTACCGTTAGATGCTATGTATTGTTTAATCGTAGCAATAAATTATATGTTTTACTCTGAGTTCAATGTATTTCTTTACTTGAATGCATGTGATTACATAATGTCTATACGCAGTATGTAAAAGTGCGTGTACAGATTGTTACATAGTGCGTTATAAGCTTTGGGTAAGCAAATGGGTGTGCTACAAATTGGTATCAGAGGGCGAATGAACCCAAAGTCTCGAAATGGGTGTGATGCAAATTGGTATCAGAGCGCGAATGAACCCAGAGTCTTGAAATGGGTGTGCTACAAATTGGTATCAGAGTGCGAATGAACCCAGAGTCTAGAAATGGGTGTGCTACAAATTGGTATCAGAGCGAAGCTTTCGATGCTGAGCCTAGATGGGCCAGTGGAGTGGTCGTTGGACTGAGAATGTGAAGGGAACTAGGCCTGGAATGGCCAATTTCGGACCTTGGTTTGTTCCAGTGTGTGAAGTAGTTGCTTGACCGCGCTTAGGAGCTCAGGAGGTTTAGTGGTGTAGTGAAACCGCAACCGGTGTGGTCTATGGCCATGGGGATATAGGTCTCTACACCAATGGTGTTAGAACCTTAGGATCTGTTCAGGAGGGAAGGAAAGCCCTCGTGACTGTCGGATCTGGAAAAATGTGCATAAGGAGTAAAATTCTTTTGGAAATGGCACAGAATGTTGAAATCGCGATACGCGAAATCCCGAATTAGTTAGAAACCGTCTGAGCCATCAGATCTCAACCGAGAAAACCCGATAGCTGTTGGATCTGTCGGGAGGTGTTTGAAGGTTGAAACCTCAGTGATTAAAGGAGAAAACCCAAAATATATTTAGAACATCCGAAAGATGGAGGACACATGTAGTGAGATTTTCCATTTCGGGAAATCGGGAATCGTGATATCAAGAGTCCTGGTAACAAGGGATCGAGACTTTCCATGATGGAAAACCCTGGAACAATTGTTGACCATCCGATTTGAGATGGTCGTGTGTTGTGAGACTACCCATTTAGAGGATCAAGGATTTGGAAGTTCTGAGGACAAGAACTCGGACTTTCGTCATGATAAATCCCGACCATACTGTCGAGACATTAGCATGTGACTAAGTCCCGATGAACGGACGAGATTCCTTTGGGAAATATCAGGGTCTGTAAAGACCGTTCGATGTGAGAAATATCTAACCGTTGGATTTACGCATGGAATATCATATCGGGGATTGGGTGTTGGAAATGTCGACATCACTACAACAGGAATCGCAAAATCATGAAATGCGATATCCCGACGGACAAAAGAACTGTGTGGGGGCCACAGGATCTGAGAGGTGGATAGGCAGCATGTCGTTTTAGGTTTCCAAGGTGAGAATTCCCCCAAAAAATAAAAAATTTATGCATTCAGGATTCGCGATATTGTGAACTCCGAAACGTCGAGGGATTGAGTGACTGTTGAATAGTCAATCATGCGAGTGCATCGGAGAAATGACATATCAGGTTTCGGGAGTCGGTAAAGCAAAGTTTTCTGACATCGTGAGTGCCGAAATCGCGATAGGGAAAACCCCGATAAGGGTAAAAGACTGTGGTCTTATGAGAGGCAGTCACATGGACCTTGGCCTAGCAGGGGGAGGGGCTAAGGCAAAAGGCGCATTAGGAAATTGGGGATCAAGAATTCGTGAGGACAGGAACTTATGTCGTCGGGGATCACGAAACCCCGACCCCCGAAGCTTCAATCGAGAGATATGTCACGTAGACACATGAAGAGTACAACGTGCCAGCGAGTGAGAAGACAAGGCAAGAGTGGTGGAACCCTAATGACATCACCGAAGGTGACGAGGATCCTTCGAAAAGCACCACGTACCACTATGGTAGAGGGCGACAACTGTGCTGTGGGCCCGGAGGGTAAAGTAAATCAGAATTTCAGAATTCGGCAATTGAAATGACAAGAGGTGGGGAGTCACTGTATAATGAACTCTCGGGTATCGAAAACTCGAAATCCTGGGTACCGAAGGTTGAAAGTCCTGAAATACCGAAGACTAAAGTTTCGAACATCCGAAAAATACAGAGCTGAACAGAACTCAGAAAATTCATGAAATTGAAACACTTTCTTAAAATCGATTGTCACGAAGGATGAGGAATTGTCAAGAAACGAAGGTTCGACAAAATTTGAGTCGTCTACGCATTATATTGCAGAAGACTGACGAGTGCCAGAACTATTGGGAAATTGCCGCAAAATGCAAAGAAATGGAAGAGATACATAATACTTCCAGTTCAAGAAACTTATTTAAAATGAAATGTCTTTTATTTTGTTCGAACTGGCTTATAAATATTGTGGATTTCTCGTGAAGGTTTAATGGACTGACAAACTTCGAATGGAATTTCACAGTGCATGTGCAGAGTTCAACAAAGGTCAGCATTCCAGTTAACCAATGCCGAGTATGGAGTGGGGAAGAGTGCAGATTACCCCTGAAATAGAAGACGAACGAGAAGGAAAGGATGTTAACCTAGGAGTCGAGGGATCGAACTCCAACGAGCACAGAAAAGAGATGGATAAGGAAGGACACATGATGAAAATCATTGAAAGGTTGCAAAGAGAGGCCAAGGCTCATTGAGATGATAGCCGAAATCTCATGAAAGTTAGGGACCGACAGGGTGCATTAAACTTAAAATTTTTGAAGAGTCTGGAAAGAATAGAGAAGAAACTCGAG
>JASDQU010401849.1:0-10793 GCA_032191745.1 Picea mariana | reverse complement strand
GGTCTCTTTCTGGTATACCTCAAAACCTTGAGGTTGCTCTACATACGCTTCTTGTTCAATTACTCTGGAGAACAGTCTTTGTTTTCATCTGATGTAAACTCCAACCCATGGATATTGCAGAAGATATAATGGCTCAGTTAGAGGTATGTCTGGCTACTGGAACAAGCTATCATCATAGTCTTCTCCCTCCATCTGGGAGAACCTCTAGTTCTGAATCTCGCGATGCTTCCATTCATAAGTCTTTCATACATTGTTCTTCATCACAACTTCAATTTCTTCTGCTTGATTGCTTCTAGTGGGTTAAAACCAAGTTGGTAGTCTTGTGATTCTTGATATAATGATTGGTTGTTCTGGCTTTTCTTTCTCTCTTGGAATCTTCATGTTCTTCCTTATGTTTCTCTTTAGCTCTTGGGTCCATGGAGTTTTCTATAGATTCCATGCCCTGAAGATTTCAAATTCTTCCTTTCATCATAGGATCATGGATGTGGATGGACAATCGGGGATACTTTAAGGCTTCTTTTCGAAGAAGACTTCTTCTAAAGTCAAACTGAACACGTGCTGCTTTTCATGGCTGCTACCATTGATGGGAACATGGATAGATACTTCATAATCCTCAATGGATCATATTATTGAGGATTAGCTCCCTCCTAATCCTTGCTTCATGCATGAATGCATGCTCTTCTTTTGGAATTATATAATCGGCTCCCTCCATCTAGGAGAGTCCATGCTTCCATCTGCATCCTTATTGCCTTCTGCAAAGTGTCACAAGTCTTTTTCTAATTTCCTTTTGATTGCTGACTTCTTTCTGTTTTACTTCTTCCATGTTTCTTCAAGTTTGATGCTGATTTCAGCTTGTCTTGCAATTGTTACTCATGTTAATAGCTTCCACAGGAATTGTTACAAAGGATTGTCAATGTACTTCATCTTTTCATGTGTATTGCTTGACTTGTAGTCGTCGTGATGGCAATCCTTATCTTGTTATTCTTTCATAGGTATTGTTTCTATTTGAACATCTTATCTTCTAAGAAATAGATATGCAAGATATGTACAAAAACTATGTAAACATGGTATGTACAAGAATTATGAAGAATATTGTTACCTTGTCTTAGAAGAAGAAGTCTGTTTTATCCTGCTTGGCCTTCTTTGAGGGTTCCCTTTCTTCGACAACTGATGCTTCATGTGTTTCCTTTCTTTACTTTAACTCAAGACAATGATTCTTGTAGTGACCATATTTTCGACAGTTGAAGCATTGTATTTTTGACATGTCTTTCTCTTGATTTGGTTTATTCCTTGAGCCAAACTTCTTTTTATTCTTGAAATTATTGAACCTTGCTGTGAAGGCTTGATCATCGTATTTCTTTCGGGGTTTCTCTTTTTCACTAATCCTTGATTCTTCTTGTGCACATCAAGTCCAAAGTTCTTCAAATGTGGGATACTCCTTCCTTGTGTTCATGCTTGCGGCAAATGCATCCCATGTCTTGGGAATACCATTGAGAACTATATTTACTAGTTCCTTCTCTGAAAGGATTTCTTCAATAGCTTGTAGTTGATCTCTTAACTGAGAGACTCTCACAAGGTATGATGTTATGCTATCATCATCATTCATTTTCATGTTACGGAGCTCATTCTTTAGATTCATTACTTGTCCAATGTTTCTGATTGAGAAGAGGTTTGTTAGGGCGTCGTACATCTTCTTAGATGAGTCAAGATGGGAGATGTAGGGNTGTGCACAACAAGTCCAAAGTTCTTCAAATGTGGGATACTCCTTCCTTGTGTTCATGCTTGCGGCAAATGCATCCCATGTCTTGGGAATACCATTGAGAACTATATTTATTAGTTCCTTCTCTGAAAGGATTTCTTCAATAGCTTGTAGTTGATCTCTTAACTGAGAGACTCTCACAAGGTATGATGTTATGCTATCATCATCATTCATTTTCATGTTACGGAGCTCATTCTTTAGATTCATTACTTGTCCAATGTTTCTGATTGAGAAGAGGTTTGTTAGGGTGTCGTACATCTTCTTAGATGAGTCAAGATGGGAGATGTAGGGTATCAAGTGGTCTTTTATAGAGTCCACTATGATACTCATGGCATTGATGTCATTGTTTTTGAATTTCTCCATAACTGCAACGTTCTGAGGTTCCTTCTCTTTTCCTTCTTTAAACTGTGGTTCCATGATCTTTCCTTTAACGATATCCAACACTTTATTCTTGGCAAGGATGAGGTCAATCCTTGTCTTCCACGCTCTAAAGTTAGAAGCCCCTTCTAACTTGTTTTTTGACTTCATAGAGTAAGTCATAACTACTTTGACTTGGTCAACCTTTGACCAAAAACTCAAACTTGACATCTTAGCTTGCTAAGAGTACCAGGAGGTGCGCTAGGCTATCCAGAAATTAGGTCAATCTCTTTACTTAAGGTGCCTCAACAAGAGGGTTAGGGTTTCATTGCTGCAACAAAAACTGGTTGCAACTGCAACTGTAACTGAGCAAATCCTCCCAATCTATCTTCCAACGGTTAGACTATCCGAAGATAGTGTGGGCCCATAACTTGTTAGAAATAATAGATGTGCTCGTTTAACCATAGACAATATAGCAATATTGTCACCCAACCATAGGCCGAAGCCACCCCCGAGCACCTTAACCTTGACAGAGAATGCTTCCGGAAGCAAACCCTAGGCCTAATAGCCAATCAATGTAGCGTACCTCTCTCTCTCTAGAGCTAGCATACAAGGAAGAAAGTCCAAACCATAACCAATAGAAAGTCCGAGCCTAAACCGAGAATACAGAGTGTAGTAGTTGCAGCTGCAACTACTCCCTAGACTTGCGCACTTACCTAGTTTTTGTAGTGCGCACTTCTTTATTGCTGAAATTTCGAGCTGTGTGTGTCAAATGAGATCCGACTACCTATATTTATACTGTTTTTCCTGAGCTGTCTGGGCGGACTTCTCATTCTAGAGGCTAAATACTTAATATTAAATATTTCCTTGAGCCGACTTGTCTTCTAGGGTTATGTTCAATGCTTTAGGGTTTCTTCTTGCTTCCCGGAATATTCTATTCTCGTCAGTGTTACATGTGGAGGTAAATACCTCCTGTAGCTACCATAATATCAACACGGTAGCCATTGACGTGTCTCAGCTGAAAATAAAAATTTCAAAATTCTGTCCGGTGAAGTGACTTCTGTCCCCTTCTTTGTCTTGCTGATATAAATCTGCCTTTTCTTTAACTCAACTCCGATACCATGTAAAATTTCAGACCCCACCCAGTTTCAAGTCTCGCTGATTTTTATCAGTGTTTAATGCCCAAAACCCAGTTTTATGACAGCCATAAATACTCAGCATGTAAACAACATTTTCAGAACTGAAACATGAGGATTCTGAACAACATTTAATGCATAAATAAAATATATCAGCAACACCACATTCAGAAATTTGGTCAAACTTGACCCTGGAAAAACCTGCAAGGGGAAAACCAGTGAGAGAGGGAATTTTATTATTTTTTGAGCTCAGAGAAATCTTCTGTTACAGCAAAATATTCACAGCAAAAATTACACAAACTTATTTCAGAAACTTTTGAGCAAATCTCCTTTAGAAAATCTCGAAACTGCAGCTCCTCGATTTCCGTGCCAGAAATCTGTACTGTTGTACGGCTGTCTCAGCATTAAATGCTGTATGAACTGTCTCGAAATTTGTGCCTTCTTTTCTGAGTTTGTTGTAMRATTTTTACAGCAATAAATACACCTCAAAATCTGTRCCATGCTGCCTCGAAGTGCATGCTGTACGGACTGTCATTTTCTTCAGTTGTACGGCCTCTCAAAATCCGTACCATAYGGCCTGTACCTGGCTGTACCTTCTGCCTTGGAATCCATGCTGTACTTTTGCCTTGGGATTCGTGCCAATGTTCAGCAGCCTCCTCCTTCTCAAGCTCAACCTCTCTCCTCTTGCTCTCCAAAACCCATGAAGAAAAACGCTTCAACAACCCTCAAAGGGTGTGCCCTCCTTATCCTAATCAGCTCAATGACAAAGAAGGTGAAGGGTCATCTCATCCAACGGTTGAGATTAGATGAGATGAATGGTGGAGATTAAATCACTTAAGTCACCTACTTTCCCTAAGTTCAAAAAGTCACTTTTAATTTACATCTCATAAATTAAATGACTCGGGTTCACTTTAGGCACTTTCTCACCCCTTAGGTGCCTAGGTGATGAGAAACACTTGCCTAGGTACTTTTGAATTATTTTAACAGACATCGGGTGGGCCTCCATCCTATAAGGGCTGCTGTCCTTCTTTGTAAATCAAGCAGTTGTCATCAAGCAGTACTTTGAGTCTTCCGCATAGATGAAGTTCTGTCTTAGACTCTGTATAGAAGCTTATCTCTTCATCCTACTTCTCATCTTGCTACTTCCTGTTTGCTCACATTGGTTCGTATTAGGCCCTGGCCAGTCCTATAGACTTCCTCAGAAATTTTCTGAAGCTATTCCCAGAGATCCATAAGGATTACTTGGATCTCTAGGAATAGCTTCAGAAAATTTCTGAGGAAGTCTATACTTTTAGGACTCTCAAGTCTCTGATCTGAATTATTGAGTCACTGTTAGTGGTTTACTTTTCTCGTGTGTAAGAGCAATGCTGTTGAAGCGGAGTCAGCTTCATACCATTATCCTTGAAGTATTTCCTAGCCCACCGATGCTAGTTTTTCTACATCCTTTCTGTCAAACAGAAAAGAATGTGTTGCAAGGATTTATCTATACAAAACTTTTTCATTGACAGTTTTTATTCTTTTTTTTTCATGATTATCCAATCAGTAATTAAGATTTAATAGTAATCTCGTCCTGCTGATTGATTCTCTTCAGTCAAAGCTTGGCATGGCTTAGAAGTTCCCTGTTTGACCTCATGCAAATTCATCTGAAAACATCTGTTGTTGCTGAAAAACAGGTGCTATCTGCAAAAGCTGTTGTAAGCTGGGATTTAGTAATTTGAGATCTTGAACACAGTAATATACCTATTATTCCTCTACCTAGATTGTCAACAGAACAAGTTGTAGAAATTTCAGAGCCCAACCTGGTTTCAAGTCTCAATGAGACACATAGTTTAATGCCCAGCCCACATTACAAATTTAGGCTGCAAATTAGTTAGTAGAAAATTAAATGCTCATGAACAGAAAACACATGAAGTCTGCTACAGCAAAAAACTCTGAAATAAACACACCCAGAAAATTTATACTCAAAGATTTTTGGTCTAACTTCAACTCTGGAAAAACCCAGATGGGGAAAACCAGTGAGAGAGGGGCTTTTTATTATTTTCAGATCTCTGAGAAAGAATTTGTTACATCAGTCATCTTCAGCATTTAATACACAGACTTATCTCGATTTTTGTGCCCACACAGCCTCAAAATGCATGCTAAACAAACCCTTGATTTCTGTGCAAAGAAATCCATACTGTGTACAGCTGTCACTGCATTTATTGTGGTACGGCTGTCTCAAAAATCGTGCCCATCTGCTGTAACTATTTTCCAGAATTTTATGGCAGTTGGGTACTTCGATTTCTGTGCCAAACTCACCCAGAAATACATGCAGCTATCCTCCTCGATTTCTGTGCCAATTTACTGTAGAACGGTCTGCTCAGAATCTGTATGGTACGGCCCAGTATTCGCTGTACCTTCCTCTTGGAATTCTGTGCTGTTACTCTCTCCTTGCTGTTACTCACTGTTACTCTGCTGCTACTCGCTGTTACTCTGCTGCAACTCACTGTTACTCGCTCTGCTTTTTCTCAGCGCGACTCTCTCTTCTCTTGCTCTCTCCAAATCGCATGAAGAAGAATACCAAGTGAATGGGGGTGCTCTTTCCCTAATTCGACCTCATGACGGAAGGTGAAGAGTCATCTATTCTAACGGTGGAGGGTAGATTAGATGGATGGCTGAGATAAAATGACTTTTCACTCACCCATTTCATTTCACTTTCATAAAGTCTCATTTAATTTCATATCTCATGAAATTAATGCACTAGGGAACACATTGGACACTTTCTCACCCCTAGGCCCCTAGGCTCCTAAGTGATGAGAAACACTTGTCCTTGGTACTTTATTAATTTAACTCAACACAAGTTGTACTTGTTTCAAATCTAATATAGTTTTCCATGCCACTTATCTACATTTGCTAGATGCAGGATTTAGAGGCCTTTCATATCCACCATCCTTTGGAAAATTGTTACTATCACGGTCAACATCTCACTCAAGGACAAACAATATGCCTTGGTGGGAGTCTGTGCGGTGTTATTTAAAACTCAAATATTCTGGATTCAACATCCGAAGTTTCTACTGCTCTTCTGGTCTTTAGGTGTAAACCCCAGAAAAAGTCTTATGTCTAATTTATATGTATCTCTACATTTTAAATAAAATTTCTGTCCTGCAGTGCTAGGTGCCTGGTATACAAAACAAAAAAAAGTACAAAACCTTTTAATAACATGCATAAGGAGGTAGGTAGTCTCATGTTGAAATTTTTGATTACTGGAAATGACTGTTAACTTAAATATACTAAACGCTGATAACTCTAAGCAGATGTAAAAAAGTTCATTCAATTTTTATGACATTTGAATGTGTGGGGCATGCAATATTCTGAATACTAGTGTGGCTTCTTGATGTGTTAAGAAGCATTCGTGCTATTCTCAAATAAAACGTTGTCTAGTGTGTTTTTCTGCCTGTTGTCGTGGATATGCTGACTTCTGTTTCTCTTTGTACTGGCAGAGAATGCTCTTCTAATGATGGTTTTAAAAATCAATACTCTAGTGCAAAACATGGATGCAACTAACTCTCAACCTGATGAACCTGGAAAAAATGTTAGTGCATCTCATAAGCCACGAATCATTCTAGCGGCAAGTGGGAGTGTGGCAGCAATAAAATTTGGAATTCTTGCCCATTCTCTATGTCAATGGGCAGAAGTCAAAGCAGTGGTCACAAAATCTGCTTTGCATTTCATTGACAAGATGTCTCTTCCGGCTAATGTTAATCTATACACTGATGACAATGAATGGGCTAGCTGGAGCAAAATAGGTGATACTGTACTGCATATAGAACTCCGGCAATGGGCTGATGCTATGGTGATTGCTCCACTATCAGCAAACACGCTTGCTAAGGTGAGTGTTATTTAATAACAAGTTCTTGCTCAAAAATGTCTTTGTTGTTGTTCTAGCAGGAACGGGATCATTGTCAAATGAAGTATTAATGATTGGGTTGTAAAACACTTGAACAAACTGCTGTTTTTTGGGACAACATGCCACTTGAATGACAGTAAAACTTACGGAATATGAATCAGCTCACATCTATGTGTAGGTGCGCTAGATCTTGCTGGGATCTGGTTTGGACCTTTTGAAACAAACTACCGATATTGTTTCTTCTTTCTTTGGATACTAAGACACCTGAACAAATGACTGTTGTTTCCATCTTGGGAAAGTTTCCAGTCTGTTAACCAGATGTTTCCTAGGAAACTCTCTGTTTTAACTTTTGAGACTTCCAGCCACAAAACAGGTGTAGCAGTCCACATGGGAATGTCAATTTTTAAGCATTCAATGCATTCAATTTCAGATCTGAAAATTACTTCCAAGTGACCTCAAATAGTAAACTAGGGTTGTTATCACTGAATAATTTTACATTGAAATGCTGACAGAAAATTTATAGTGGAAGCACAAAGATCAGAGAGAAAACATCGATGCACAAGAGACGCAAATTTCTGTTGAGTAAAATTTTCAGATTGAGAAATTCTGAGGACAAAACTAGTCCTCTCAGCAAATTACAACTTCAGCAAAATTCTGGAAAATCTTCTAACTTACAAATCTGTAGAAACCTTAGCTGATAGAAACCCTAGCTGATGTCACCTGTATGGCCCTCTGCGTCAGTAATTCTCTTCACATGTGTGCTGTATGGACTTGCAATAAATATGACGTACGGTCTAACATGTGCGGGTGTACGGTCTAGCTGCTGTACAGACTCACGTGTGGTACGATCTGCAGTAAGTGTGCCATGCAGTTCGCACGTGTGGCTGTTCCTGCTGCTGTACGGTCYGCACGTGCCGTATAGACTCTGCGACTCACACATGCGGCCCGTTTCTCTTCTTCCTCTCACACGTGTGAGCTCACACATGTGGCCTCCTCTCCTTGGCTGAAAAATAGAGAAAGAAAGTCCAGAAACCGTAGACAGATTTGCCCAAGTGAAGAGTTTCCTTTGCTGAAATTTGCAACCCCAATCTCCTTGGCAAGAGTGCTTACTCACTTATGCCAACACCGTGATGACAAAATAAGATGTCATAATGAGATGTGTAATGTCTCCTCACATTGCCTCTCTTTTTATAGGAGTCTAAAGTGAGTTTAGAAGCCCTTAATTTACTTTTAGGAGCCCTCCACTAAACTCAACATTAAATTAAAATTGTTTATTCCTCCATGTGTGATGCCCCAACAACAACAATTCCAAGCCCTAACCCTATACAAAAGGGGCATTTCACAAAAAAAAAAATGCAATGTGAGTGCCAACAAAGATTCTGACATGCCCCACACCAAGGCCAATGTGAGAATACCTGCCCGATGCTACAAAAACATCAACAAGGAAGTGAGTCACATACCAGCCCACATAAAATATTTTATTAGAAAAATAAAATCAGTCTAGAAAAAGGGAAAATGTTTTACATAAAAAAACGAAAGGAAAAAGAAAGCTTCTATTTGTATATGCATTCTAATACATGCAATATAGACGAATATATAATACATACTAAGATACTTGGTATGTATTAGTCTTTAGATAGTTAGAAGGTATTACATTTTCAATATATACACCATGTAGTATATAGTATATACCGACTGTTTATATGGATTATATAATGACTGAACTATACATACGTAGTAGTATGTATTATAGAAAAAGGAAAAACACTTTATATAAAAACCCAAAAGGAAAAAGAATGCTTCTGTTGGTATATGCATTCTAATACATGTACTATAGACCAATATATAATACATACTAAGATACTTGGTATGTATTAGTCTTTAGATAGTCAGAAGGTATTACATTTTCAATATATACACCATCTAGTATGTACATACTATATATATGGATTATATAATGACTGAACTATATAGATGAAGTACATATTATATATGTGTGTGCATATACAATGTATGGTTGGGTGATAAAGAGATCATGGATCTATGGTGAACTCTTTAGCGAACCCTAATCCGGTATAAATCTTGAATAGAAATATCACATAAAGAGAAGTGAACCCATGATCAAGAGAACGAGAGATCATAAATCAATCATAAATGAATCCAAGATGACAATTCAAAAGACTCATAACGTGTGCATTTATACATAGCTTCATGAGGTGGGTTGCCTTCCCCCATAAGGGGGTTATGGGCCCACATAATTGCCTAGGTCGGTCTTAGCCCCCTAGAATAATATAAAACACTGTTGGCTAGGTTGGCTGTTAAACCATAACCTAGTAATACAATAATGAGTACGCTTAGTCATAATGTAAAGTAACCCCAAGTGAGAATTACCATCATTTCAACACCCCCCTCTTAATCTGAGCATGGGGTAATGGAGAGAGATTATAGAGTATAAAAGGAGTGGGCACATATCCCAACTCAATAGTGAGACAATCATGGGGTAATGGAGAAAGATTATATAGTATAAAAGAAGTGGGCATATATCCCAACTCAATAGTAAGACGATCACCATTGTAATAAGATAGTGGGTTTGTGATGACCCAACTCAATACAAACGTAGAAGGGTTTATGAATACCCAACCATCATCAACATAGAACTGCTCCACTCTTGAAGAAATTGTTGGATTTGTTACCCACCAAGTTGCACTAGGATGGACTTGCAGTTGAGCCGCCAAAGATTGAACAAAAAGTTGTTCAAAATCTAAGTTCAGAAGTCCAGCCGGCCATTATGGCCACCTTTCTTCTCCTTCTTCTTCATACTGCATTTCCATACCCCCCATGGAGAATTGTAATAAGATGAATTTAGCATGATGAATTTGTAAAAGGCTTAGCCTCCTAAGACTTAATCATGAGTGCATTATTCTAGAGTGTTTTTTTTTACTTATTAATTATTTCTTGCTTGAAATTTTTTTAAGTGAGTTATAATTTTTGAGTTTTTTCACTCATTTTCTCCAAAGCTGGAATGTGTACTGATGGTTAGGCCTTAGTAAGGTTATCTAAGTCTAGTTTCTAATGTGTATTTGTTAATGTTTATGCCATTATTATAGTTCTTTGCATTTCAATAGATAAGAGCATAATAAGAACAAGATCACTGAGAAATACACATTCACAAGAGACACAACATTTATCCTAGGAAACCCTCTAGGGGAAGAAAACCCAGCAAAAACTTCCTTATCAGAAATAGCTTATACAATGTTCAAGAGATAACTCAAACCAATACAGAAAGTCCTCCCCAAGAAATGTGCCACTCTTCTCCCTCTCTCCAACTGGTAATTGCAGCTTGCCTCATAAGAGAATGAGCAAGTGAGTTGTGTGTTTGAAGTGAGGCGCTAGCCTCTTATTTATACAAGAGTGGCACGTGTGAAAGGTCACAATTGGCAGGGCCGACCTCTCACTCTGGGTGGTTAAACCCACCTTTAATTAATTCTGGGTCTTCCATAATAACTGCTAGGGCCGACTTCTTATTCTGCCCTTTATAATTGTCCGATGACCAATCCGCAAAAGGGGATTTGGTCCTTATACAATTACCGACATGATTAATCCACAATGGGGATTAATCCAATAACAATAATAATAATAATGACATGATTAATCC
>JASDQU010401846.1:0-10766 GCA_032191745.1 Picea mariana | reverse complement strand
TTTTCCTAACTTATAAACTAGATGGTAAGATTGGAGTAGAAGCTTACGACCTGTATTTATTTCGTTGTTGTCGTAATCAGAAAGGAGATGATGTGGTTATCTGGCGGTGATGTTGGTTTAGTCTCTCGACATTGTGAGACATACTTAGTGGAATGCCGGAAATTCTATGCTTAAAATTACTCGGAGTTGTAATGAGGGTTGTTGTTCAGTTAAATAATGTTGAGTTGGGTTCTGTGTCGGAGTCCTCTTGTCGCGTGCCTTTCGTAAGGGGCGCAGTTGTTCTTCTTCTGTATGTGGTACTGGATTGGGGCAGTTTGGTTGCTTGGTCTGTGTGTCGGGTGGGATGTAGACACCTCCATGATCCTTAGAACAGTCGCCAGCCGTGAGACCTTAAATGGTTAAGGACGATGGGAAACCAGGCTTGAGCGTTGCTTATGTGTCTTGGAGGTCCTAACCTTGCAGGGTAGGACGGGCGGGAGGCCAGTCGTATTTTAGCAGTCAGTTTTCCTTGTCACGTGATCTTCATTCATGCAGGTGGTTATGTAGCATGCATCCTGGTCATATTCTTGGGTTCATCCTGGTTGTTTCCTTGTACATCCGCACTCACACACTTCAAAAAAAAAATTTGCACCTGTCACTAGAATGGTTGTCGTAACGAGGCGGTTTGTTACATATGGTATCAGAGCGGGTTCGACCCACGACTTGGGATTCACTACGGGTTTCGTTGACATGATGGTATTGATTATTCTGTTGCTGATTGAGCTGTTGACTGTGTGCAGGTCACCATGGNAAAAAAAAAATTTGCACCTGTCACTAGAATGGTTGTCGTAACGAGGCGGTTTGTTATAGTGTTGCATCTAACAATCCCTCCCTAGTAGTGTTCTTTGTGTCATGCTTTCCTAGGGGGTTCCCCCGGGGGACAAGATTTCTCCCTGGTTACGTGGAGCATTCGGGGCAGCGCCCCCAAATTGTTTTGGGAGTGTTTTTTTCTATTTTAGTATTTTTCGATATTTTTAGCATTTTTCTAAAATAATATCGGATTAAGGGATTAGGATTTTGGTAGTTGTGAAATACCTAAAATATTTTGTATAAATTGTATTGTTAATGATGAAATTAATATAATGAAGAGTTGAGAGGTGCAGAACCAAGGAAGGCTTTTTTTTCTTGGTTAAGGGTTTTTACTGTAAATCTTTGTGTACTGTGTATGAGCCACTGATTAACTTCTATTTTTCTTAAGAATCTATATCCATTGATTTACTTCACAAGTTTAAAAGCTACATGTGGTATGAGAGCATGTTTTTGGCCTCAGGGGGACGCCTTTGTTGTTAAGAGTTTGGCTCGGTCTTAATAGATCAAGTTTATCTTGGGTTTGTGATAAATCTGGGTTGAATGTGAGCTTTGTAGTGGTGATTCATGTGTTTAAAGGTAATGAAAAATAGTTCTATAATCGATCTTGAGAAGTTCAATAGTAAAAAAATTGAGCTATGGAAGTTGAAGATGGAGGACCTTCTTGTAGACAATGAACAATGGATCATTGTGGATCCTGGTATACGATCTACCACTACATAGCCTACTAGTAGAAAAACAACTAGTACACAATATACGGGTACATAAACTACTAGCACTCAATCTACTGGTATGTCGAAAGAAGATTGAAAGAAGCTAGATAGAAGAGAAAGTAGTACAATTCGACTCTTCATGGCACATTGGTTGTTACTGAATGTGTCGAGAAAATATACAACCGAGGAACTATGGGAAAAGTTGGGGAATTTGTATCATTCAACTTACTTGGAAAACAAGTTGTTTCTTTGAAAGAACTTGTATCATCTTAGGATTGAAGATGGATATTGTAACATCCTACTCTTCCGTGCACCTGATGCGACTTATTCTTTGATGACACTTGCATGGAAGTGATCTGGTTCATTATATGATTGACTATTTCACTTATGGATTATGATGATGTTGTGGATATGAGATATGTTATTTGATTATATATGTGTTGATAGGTGTTATTGACTGGTTTCTCCTGAGTATGAAGGACTCTTGATAGGTTGGGGATTTCAATGGCATCGATGGACCTCCTTGGACTCCGGGTCGAGTCAGGGAGTGGATTGTTTGTGGTTTGCATATTTCTGTTATTGCATATGTGACATATGAATAATATAATATGATGTTGTTTATGGATCAATGACATGTTTCATTGATGTATGTAGGCTAATGATAGCTTGTTAATCAGACTCACATTTGGAGTAAAGGGGTCACACATGACCACCAGAGATATAGAGGAAGAGGTGTCGCAAAATCCTTGCCACAACCTACTAACACTCTCTTCGTGGCTTGAACTGTAGGTTAATGATTATTTAGTTCGAGAGATCCATGATGTCATGAGGGAAGATTGAGACAGTCGCTCACAAAGATTCTATGGGGCACGCAATAAGGCAGGGTCCTTATTCGTTAGAGGCCCTTAGTCTCCCACAAGGTTGTCTGACGGAGTTTTGACTCCAAAGGTTAGATGTCTACCAAAATCGGTCAAAAGTAGAGTGGCACTCTTGGAGCACGTAGTGCATCTTGAATGAAAGGTCGCGCAATTGGAACATGAATAAAGGTGAGTGGCACCCTTGGAGCATGTAATGCGTCTTGAAGGGAACATCACGATGTTTAAAAACAGGTGATTCAATCAACCTCAGTGCCTAGAAATCGATATCTTACCTTAACATGGTCAGCCTTAAATTAATTATGTATAAGTAAATTTTATTGAATTATAACCTTTCCCTTAAAAATTTGCTAAGCCTAGTTGAAATTAAAGTCTAGGTCGAAGTAGGATATGAGGACTAAAAAATTAATTAAACAATTAATAAAGGGAGGATGATGAAAATAAAGGGGGGGAAACTAAATTTAGAATTTAAAGAAGGATTAAATTATCTAAAAATTTAATTGGTGCTTAAGTGCAAAACTTGCTAAATTCAAACTTAGAAAAAAAAGGGAAATTAATTGCAAAAGGAATGTGGAACATAGAACTGAATCTAGTCTAGAGAACTTTCCTGAAATGAACTCAACTAAGATTTAAGAAAGACGTCAGTCATTAAGGGAATGTGATGGAATAAAGGGAAATCAAGGAGTGTTTTTAGGAATTCTTTTATATGGGTGAGCGAAATTAACAATTTAATTAAATTAATTAAATGAATTTTAGGTGCAACTAAGGGATTGGGTGACAAGTGTACAGGGGAGAATATTTCCTAATTAATTTTTAAATAAAACTAATTTAATGTGCAAATGGAAAAGTCACCAAGAGGAAATCTATAAAAGAAAGGGTAGAGAAGAGGAATGGGATACTTTTTTCCTAGCATCAGGTTGTGTTGCCAGATTTTTACTTGACTGATTTTTCTTGTGGGAGTTGGGATACCCAGCTCAGATAGGAGTAGTAGCTTGATCTTGCGAGGCTAGCTGGGAGATATTTTTCTATGGTTGTGTGTGTGGCCCCTTTATGGCTGGAGGGGCTCAGGGGGAAGAAGAGTACCCCTAGCGTTGGTTGGGAGGTATCAATGAAGTCTCAGGAATTAACAAGCGAGAGTGAGGAGGATCACTAGTAGACGAAGGACATCAACAAGTCAGCGTCGGTTACAGTATTCCTGCTAAAGATGTTAAGTTGATTAATATTTAATGTTATGCTTGTACGGTTATGGTCTTCGGTTGATGATTATTGCAATAAGAATCCTTGTGTCTGAATTTCTATTGTAATTGTAGTTGAGCGCTTATTATAATCTTAGTTTAAATTCTTAATATGATTGATGATTTTTGCAATAAGGTCCTTGCGTCTGAATTGCATTATTATAATCTTAGTTTAAATTCTTAATATGATTGATGATTTTTGCAATAAGACCGTTGCATCCAAATTGCTACTGTAATTGTGTTTGAATGCTTATTATAAATTTTAGTTTAAATTTTTAATATGATTGAAGAAAAAAACCACTCTATCGATGGATGATCGGTTGGGCTATTGACATTGTAAGAATTGAATAGAGTGACTTCTCTTATCGAACCTAAACTGAACTACTGATTCTTTCTCTCTACGAACTCTCCATCAGAAAAGATGACTCCCCTGACCTCAGAGAAGTAAGAGTTGGTTCTCTAATTGTTTAAATCGACCTTGATAGCATGAATTAAGCCTAGTTGTTGCTATTGAACATCTATTTTCCTGAGAGCATATTCAAATGAATTTGTAATACCATGAGCGTCCAATCCGTTCTTCCCCCAACCCTACAGCTAATTGTGCTCTTTAAAAAGATATCGGATTAGACTGTCGTACTTCCATCCCTTAGCTTGAAAACTAGAAGTATAACTCACTACTTGTTGACGAGCGAAATTGATCACTTGTCAACTGGAGGAGTGAATCTGGTCCGAGGTTGTCTAATTAACCCAAGCCATTTGGATTAATTCACTCCGATGGGTTTTACGGCTTCGTTGGCTGATCTAAGTCCTAAAGAAAGAAAAAATAACTAAAGGAAGAACAATAACCTAATAAATAACAATTACTAAAATCTATAAGTACATTTAAATATATATAGATGTACAATTTATTTAACCAAAATATGATCAATCACTTTATATACAATATGTACAAAACATGAGTTTTAATCTGAACTCGTAAAAATCAAATGTAGATTGATTACTTTTAGCAATAATAATAAAAAAAATGAAAATACTACCTAATCTTTTTTTGGTTTGCATTCTTAGATGTATGCACTCATGAAATCAAACATTGTACTACCTAATTGAACATAAAATAATAGATAGTAGAAAATGTTCTATATGTGGAAAACTTCTATATTCAACAAACTAATGAAATCAAATAATAGGCTAACCTGTTATTGCATCCAATTTTTGTTCGATATTGAATATCCAACCACCTTTATCTGAGAAGTGAACCTGCAACAGATCTTGAGATTGCTCTGAATAAATGTGAAACAATAATGTTGTAGATTGAGTTATAATAACACAACATTTAATAGATACAGTTACAGTAATCATATGATTTGCAGGTTTCTACGACGAGATAAATCTTCCTGTAAGAACTTGCATGCAGACATTCAACAGAAATTAAAGATGAATCTACTAATTTAAATTGGATAGATGATCATTGTGTATATATTGTATCTGAAACATAAGATATGGACAACATATAAAATGAATCATGTCAAATGGTAATAAATCACGATGATGAAAGAAATCACCATCTATTATCAAATTAACATACACATAACCTAAATCAAAACATCATACAAAAAAGCTAAAGCTGTAATGTGCATTTTGTTTCATTCAAGTCTATGATAAAAACGTCCATATTCTTTCCCCAGGATGAGATGATGCAATGTTTACAAAATGATATGTTTATATAGGTTTTAGAAAACATATTTGTTTCCTATTGATAAGATCAAATTAGTTTCAAAAAAATAAAGGGGGATGCAATGACCTTGATTTCACTAGATATCAAAAAACTACCAACAGTCTAATTTTGTTTACCCAAAATACAAAATTGATATGGCTTGGAGATCTCAAAAAGTGTCTCATATCATATTTGAAATCATGGGCTCCTTAATCATCTAGAAAACAAATGAAAATAAGAAGATCTCAGATATGTTTTCTGTCATCAAATCAAAGAATTCGAATTTTCTTAACTGGCTACATAATCTTGTGATTTTGTAGCTAGTTATAATAGGAAATGCAATCTTATTTTATTGAATAAACAAAACAGACTAATCTTAATAAGAAAAATAGTTTATTCAATCGAATCGAATATCCTAACTTAAGAATGACACAATCATGCTATTAAACAAAAAAAAAACATACCTCTGATCATGAAATCAAAATGTATCAAGAAACATTGGAATTAACGATAGCTGTAGCTGCCTCTACGTTTTTGAAAATCACATGACCTATAGATTTCAAACGCTTCTCCTTCCCTTGGATGATGGATTCAAGTTTGTTGTTTTTGTTTGTCAACATATCAACTTGGTCTCTTAAAGACTTGATTCGTGACTGCAGCAGTGGGACATCGGTATAATATATGTCGATACATGATCGACACACAACACATTGTGACTATAAAGAGTTTGCACCAGAATGAACAACATTACGGGTTAGAGAATCCTTCATGCGAATAGTAGATTTATCATAGAGATGGATACCAAGGAATTATGGGTTATCTTTCAAACAAGGAGGTAGATTATCGACATAGTTATAAGGTCGATCAGGGTATAGCCCGAATGACATGGGGTCCTCTTCAGTAAAAAATATGTCAATTTCTGAGTTTGAGCCTTCACTAACTTCAATCATGCTGATCGTGTCTACACGAGGTTTCATTTTATTTCGAAAACTTTGAGAAATCAACCGACCAGCTCTTTTGTTTTTGAAATTGACATCAACACTGCCTTTTAACTTCTTTCCTATAGGCTTCTTCACAGTTTAAATACAATATTTTGGATGTGTAACCGGTCGAATGTCCTATTGAATGACCTTAGGGTAGCTTGAGGTTTCGTTGTTAGGGGAAAAATCACAAGGCTGGAGAGGTGGTGGAGAGACCGTTGGGTTCACAAGGGTTTCCTCAGTGACTGGCTTATCTACTTCTCCCAACTCAGGGTTTCAAAAACCATTTCATGCAATGAACGAATCCCAATAGTCATTTTGTGACTTTAAATGGTGCATGTGGATGATTTTAATGAGGCCATGGTGAAACAGACTTGAATCTGACCTATGTTTCCTAAATATTTTCCCCATTTTATACAGACTTCTGAGTAGATAATAAGGCATATTAAACGGAAAACCAATAAATCTCATAAGCAGGGGTAAATGATATAGGAAAACAAGTCTAAATTGTCCCTCACATGTGATGAATTGCTTCACTATAGTATGTAAATCATGCCACCTAGGTTTCAAGAACAAAATTGGCATACCTCGATCATTGCTGGTTATTTTTTGCAAGGTAAACAGTAACGTCCAAGGGACTTCCTCCACTTTTGCGTTTTTGAACCATTTCTAACCAACCACTGGCAATCCCGTGGCTTGACTTAGGAACTCTTCTGTTACTTCCAATTTCACATCATCGATTTTTTCCCTACAACCATCAAAGGTTAATGCAAACTCTTGGGTGACCTGAAGATTAAAACCCTAGAACTTTTCAATGAAAATATGCCAACCATTCCTTTCCAAATATTCACTAGCATTATCATATGAAAGCAGGGTTTGGATGTCGTTCGGTTCGACCCTTACCACTGGAGCCATACTAAACAGATGGGTAATTAACGCACAACAAACATGTAGGGTTTGTAAAAAGGAATAAGAGCCATAGCCCTGAGCCTTATCAATACATGCTGCGATGATTCAAACAACGGGCAAGGTGTTTAATCAAAACGCGTGTGAGGAGTTTCATGAAACCCGAGACCACGCTAAGGAGTAATGGCATCCTGTACATTGTATGCCACTTTGGCATTGGGTACATGCTAGGACCAGAGTACTCTGAAAACATAGTGCGCGCATCATAGATTGATTCCAAAGTTAGGTAGGTTTACAAAAATCCAATAGTTCAAAGTTTTATGAAATAAATATGATCAAAAATCAACAAAAATCCATACAAAAAATTGAATATCAAATGATGGGGGTCTTTCGTTCATACAACAATAAATCTCTTAGGCATGCTTAGAATCGAAAGGGCCACAAACAAGGAGAGAAACATGCTCATAGCAAGAAATCACAATTCCGTAATAAACCAAATGCTTTCAATGAAATTTTAAAACAGAATAGTAGCGATAGTTGTGAGTTTTCATGCTTCCAGTCATGAAAACAAAGCATGAATAGATGATAGGTTAAAAGTGATGATTTACAACTGTCATTTAGAGAAACACTCATGAAGAGTAATAAAATTTCATAGACCCTGTGTAGGTAGCTTATAAAAATAATAATTACATAATCGTTGCCAACAATGGCGACATGCTGGAAGAAGTAGTTATCTCTATCATATGAATGAGTTCAGGTTAGAATAATCAGAAAAAAAATTGAATTGAAAACAACTGAAAAGTTGTTTGAGCATCTCAAATAATTATGATGCAATCTAGTTTCAGACAACCGTTATTTTTAAAGAAACGAAAACAATTGACAATCTTAGGAAAAGAGAGCTATGATGTAAAGTTAAAATCTTCAATACTTTTGACAGGGCCATTGGTTCCAGCAGGTGTCTATAGCCTCGACAGGGATGTCAATTAACCCACTCTGATATCTGTATCTTGTCAGGAAATTCCAGATCAGAACGAAGGACGTTTAAGGTCAAAACAGAATCCATATCTGAGAATTTTTTTTTACCTGACATTGCTTTGCTATGAGAGGACCTGTTCAGTATCCCGACGAAGTTATCTTGGCGTCATGCATGCATTTACCCACTGCCAGAAGACTTGTTCAGTGTCCCCGATGGGTTTACAAGCACTTCCCACAGTTCTCTGAAAATTTATATTATAGTTTTTAAAGATATTCAATAGAGAGGGGTGACGCTGAAAATTCTAGTTTTTTAACACATCTTAATATGTCACAGACCTTGAATTTTTTTTTTTTGTTGTCCTTCATCAATATCTAGAAATAGTTTATTAATAAAACTGACTTTCAAGAACAGGGAGACATCATTGAGTTGTTCTCTTAAAGAATAGGGACAACGTAAAAATGATTTTTATAGATGGTTGTGAATACTTTCATTTGCAGATTGAAAATGATTTTCAAACAAGAAGTCATCTTCAACAGGGCTGCAATGTCAAAGAAATACAACAATTGATGTTTTAACAACTTTCAACAGTCATTTTCGAGAGGGAAATATTTTTGTTTTCTTTGTCTAAGATAGCCCGTGGTGTAGGCATATGTGTTTCAAAAGAAAGATCGATAAGCAGAAATGAGAACCAAAACAAACCAGAAAAGAAAAACAAACAGCAAATAAAACAAAACAGCAAATATTTACAAAGGGTGTATGGGAGCGTTATTAGGAAAAGTACTTTTTTAGAGCTTGGCCATTCACCTGGAAGGTGTCTAGTTGTCCCTCTAAATTCTGTAAGCGAAAGGAACTGGGACCTAGTTTCTCAGCAATTAAAAATGGCCCCAACCACAAGTTCTGAAACTTAGTATGCTCTCCTTTTCCTTCATGAGGTTTGTCCCATTTTAGGACAAGGTCACCTACCTCAAAATTTCTATCAGAGGCAAAATTGGAATCAAACCAATTTTTAACAATGAGTTGATGTTGATCCAATTTTCGTTTTTCTTGAGCCCTCACCTCCTCTAACTTTAACAAAGCATTAATTCGACTCTCCAAGAGGGGGTGGTCTTCTTCCTATACCTTCTGCGATAACTGTAGAGATGGAAGAAGGACATGCGGTGGAAGAATCGCTTCTCTTCCGTAAATGAGAAAGAAAAGTAAGTTACCCACAACAGTTTTAGGAGTTACTTTGTCAGCCCAGATTGCATTCAACAGTGCGTTATGCCAGTTTTTATGGTTTTCGGAGACCGTTCTCTTGATAATTTTGATCAGATTTTTATTGGTTGATTCTGCCAAACCATTGCCTTGGGGGTAATAGCTAGTAGAGTACTTTAATTTAACTCCTTTTTCTAGATCAAAATCACTCATTTCAAGAGACGAAAAATAGGAAGCATTGCCAAATACTAAGCATTCAGGAATACCGAAACAAGTGATGATATTTGAATTTAGAAAGGATATCACCTGGCTGGTATTTACAGCTTTTAATGGGGCAGCCTCGAACCACCTGGTGAAATAATCTATGGCTGTTATGATGTATTTATGTTGCTACAAGAATATCGGATTGATCGGGCCTATAATATCCAGGCCCCATTGCTAAAAAGGGGAGTCTACCAAGACTTGTTGCAATGGGAATGTTGGTTTCTGTATCTGTTTGGATGCCTTTTGACAAATCACATACTTGTGACATAAGGCATGAGTGTCTTTGAAAAGGGTAGGCCAATAATAAATTACTATTAATACTTTGTGAGTGGTGGTGTCTCCACCGAAATGCCCACCAGCTTCCCCTACATGTAACTCCAATAAGACTTTTTCTGCTTCATCTTTTTCAAGACAATGCATAAGTATTCCATCAAAATTTTGGCGAAAAAAAATACCGTTAATCAGCTGAAAAGAAGCATATTTTAATCTTAGTGCTCTTATTTTTTGGGGATCATGGTGACGAGAAGTTGATTTGTGTATAAGAGAAAATTTGATGTCATCATACCAAGAACTAACAAGGTTTTGTGCACAGAAGATTTGATTTTGATATTGTTGATCTGGATTTAACATAGCAGTTTCATTTTGCTGTCCTATAGCTCAATCGATGACCAACTTTCATAAACCTTGGCCTCTAACAATTTGTGCTGGGGTGTGTTGGTCACTATAATTGCTTTTTCTTGATCTGCAGGGTATCCATCTGTGAGGCAAAAGAGCTCAACATTTCAGTCTTGAAGTCTTCAAGCAAATTTCCTATCTCAGCTCTTGTTGCTCCACCATTTGCTGAATTTTGGACTCTGGAGAATGTGGTGTCCCTGCCATTTGATTTGTTTCTTGCAGCTCCCCTTGAACATCTTTTGCATAAATTGACAATTTCATCAAATGGTTCCTTGGATATGTGTCCTTTTCCAAGCATGTTTAGCATATCCAGAGAGTCATCCCTTACTCCTTTCAGTAAAATAGTTTTGAGAATATCCTTACTTACATCGGGATGACTGGATCTTTG
>JASDQU010401845.1:0-10793 GCA_032191745.1 Picea mariana | reverse complement strand
ATGAAGTATTGAACACATTATTCAAAATATTCAAACTTGCTAATGAGCAAAAGAATGAACACATAATCATAATTTAAACGAAAGTAAACATTTGATAAAAAATTAACATTTTTGTTTAAATTGAAATTTTTGTGTTTGTTTCAAACTTTTGACATATACTCTTGTAATGAATGTCTCATAATATAGTGAATGTCTTAAGTTTGTCTCAAAGGAAGCCAAGGCATGGAACTATTTGAAAATGTTGATTTTGTAGCTCATTATAATTATCAAGATTTTGACGGAGGGCCCTTTAAATTTTGTAAAAAATTTAGGGGGAGTTGTTGGGGCCCAACACCTTTCCCATGATCATTCGGGTTGTTACAAAATCAATTACAAAGATTCCCGAAGATATGCTTGAATTTGTTATACATGTGTATCTTCTTGATTTCTTGCACGCAATACAAAAATGGGTTTGTGCATGCCATATTCCTTTGGCTAGTGCAATTGCTAAGCCTTGGCACCGTGCATTGTATATTTATGGGTGTGTGTGAAATGTTTTCTATTTGGCACGTGAATATTTTGCAAAACCTTGGATGCCAACACATATATTTAGCACAACATATATAAACAAATAAAAGTGATAAGATGAATGTAAATTCACCATGTTTTAATGTAGTGAAATCACGGTAGGAATGATGCTATATTGGGAAAGTTCTTGAACAACACTTGTGTTATGATTTTCCATGAAGAGTGAAGGTAATTTTTGTTAGTGAATAGATATATGTCAAAGGGTGGATATTATTCTCAATAGAAAACTTACAAACATTTGGATCTCAGACCATCGTTGTGGAGATTTTGTTTATTTTGTTTCAATGGATTTGGTGTTGGATGTTAAGGTGGTCCTTGACAACTTTCATATTGTTATTTATGACAACACATATGGCTATATAAATTACGTAGTTAAGGAATAGGAGGATATTAACGAGAACAAGGTCATCACTATATTGAAAACACCATTTTTGAAAGTACACGAGGTGAGTATCATGTTGGATGTGTATGTTTCTATATTTTGTATTGAACACCGTTATTGGGTTCTTGTTTTATAGACCTAAAACTAGAAAAATTATCAGTTGGAAGATATTTTTTTTTTCTACTTGATAGAGGAGCTTTCGTTGTTTGTCACATTACAAAGTTTGAATACAACTAGAAAAAAAATGCATGCACGATCGAGCAATAAAAATGGATTTTTTGTTATATTTTTTGATGAAGATTCACTATTTATTTTGGTGTTACGGGTTTCTTCATATTTGATTTTCATTGTATTATGCTAGCCATTATAAGGTCTAACTTATCAATTTACCCATTTCATGTAATTATTGATAGATTTAGTTCATGTCAAGCAACAATGTTGCAATTTGCATATATTGGTTATTGGTTATTGCTAGAAACATTGTAGTATATCACTATGTTGGTTGCCTTGAATTTATATCTTCACAAAATTGCAAAATTATTGTTAAGTTTTTTTCCATTATCTTACTATCAAATTCTAATTACTCTCTTATCATTAGTTTAATCAAACAAATTTATAAATTTTGATATCATACTCAAAGTTTTATAGGTTAAGTGATGTTTTTTTGAATCTATGCAATGAAGAAACAAAATTTGCAATGTTAGGAGAAATATCAAAGATCAGTGCTACAAAATATGGTGATGGAGCATTTCCATGGAAAAAATACATCATCTTGGCAATGTACAAGATCTTTATTTTTCCTTTTATGAAGATGGAAAACCTATCATAACTTAGTTGTCAATTGATAGTGAGGACAACCATCACTAGTTGTTATTTGCAAATGTGGGTTGACTCATCATCATTATTCAAGGAAAACCACACCACTTGAAATAACCCATTAGTGATCTGTAAAGAGGCATGCTTTCACTCCTGCTAGATTCCTCTCGGTCTTGGGCCATTAACCTATTTCCTTACATCTGAATAAGATGAGATCTTAACCAATCAGAAGCAATTTTAGGTCTTCCCCTATGATTAGAAAATATGCAAGAAATTATTTGTTGGGTTGTCATTTTTGTTGTTCCTTTTCTAGAATTTAATTTGATGATATTCAACTATAAAGATTTTTTTTCCAAATAATCAAACTGTATTCAATGACTTTGATAGTTTGAAACTTGGGTACTATGAACTTGTTCTTGATCAATGTTTAAGATTTTGTGTAGTAGTAATAGGTTGCTTGCAAAGAACCATGAACCCTTTTTCTAAGCAATTTATAGATTATATATGAATTTCCTTATTTGTTTATGTCAGTAATTTTTAGTTTTGATATGAATCCAATATTTATTTGCTTATTAGTGTTGATATTTGTAGCTTTGGGCAGGTATTCTCATGTGGCCTAGGTGTCAAGGACGTGGGAATATTTGGGGGCACCACATTACACTCTTATTTTGGTGAAAACCACCTTTGGAATGAATTTGGGGCTTTATGGGTTTGTGTTGGGGCTTCACACCCACAAGAAATTCTAATTTGATGTTGACTTGTGGAGGGGCTTCTATGATGACCCCTAAGGATTGTATATAAAGGAGAGAGGTCATTGTGACATTTCATTTTGTAGTAGAGTGTGTGGAGACATGATGGAGCTAGCATAAGTGAGTCTGCACTTGTGCTAGGAGACTTGGGTATTTCCACAAAGGGAAATTTTGCAATGGTGGAAAATATAGCCTAGGAGAGAGGACGTTGTAGGGAGCAAATTGTATGAAGGTGTTCGTACAAGTTTTTGGTACCTACACGCATATTTCAATGGTCACATTCATGTATGTATGTGGATTACGGGAAGGTGAACTACGTATGTACTCGAGTTGCAGGAAGGTGAATCATTTATACACTAGTTGTAGTGGGCACATTCATGTATGTACGCGGGTTGCAGTAAGGTGAATCATGTATATTCTATTTTTAGTGGGAACAACCACATATGTATGTGGGTTATATTAAGGTGAATTGTGTTCATATGTACAATGTTTTCTGGGTAGGAGCAGGTCCATATAGGCTGACATTAGCAACAATGCAGGTGACGTTAGCAGGTCGTATAGGTGGTCTACAACATATTTGTGGGAAAAGGGAATTTACAGGGATTTTTTGAGGTTTGGTTTTATAATTTTTATGGTTATTGGAGGAAAATATTTTCCTTAGATTTTGATGAAATTATATTGGCTGGGAGGGCTAGTTTTTCTCTCATAATTTCTAAAATTGACAAGGTTAGATAACATAAATTTGTTGTCTCTTATTTATTGATGGTTCATACCTAATCTTATTTTTCCCCTTCATATAATTTCAGTCAATAATTTTTCATTGTAAAATTGTTCAGTGATAACATCTAGGGTTTTATTGTTAGCTCACTAGGAATCAATTTTAAGATCTGAAAATTAGTCATATAGAGTTGCATGTGAAAATTGACAATAAGGTCTACACTTTCTTACCAAGTCGATATTTAAAACTATCCTTTACAACAACACCAACTCCAATACTCTCACATTTATATTGTAGAAAAAAAGATACAACCAAACCATATTTGTCATAAATCATTCTAGAACATTTTGGGCTTTTCATTAGTCATGGTCTCCTTGATTTTATTTTACTCTAGCACTATGCTTATACATTGTATTAGCATTCTCTAGAATATTGGGTGAGATTCCATTTGGAAGCTCAATTTATCTTAATATGATCACATGAATATATTAGCCTTAAAGTTCTACTGTTGACATTCACTAGACGGTCTTACTTCCTTGAGGCTTGGTGAGACTCCAAGAAGCCTTTGAGTGAATCTGTGAACTAAAATATGTGCCAATCATTTATATAATTTTTTGTGCCATTGTCAAACTCCAAAATGTTGAAACTTCATGAATCTCAATTTTATCGCAAATTTAGAAATTTCATCTCAGCCTTGAGGTTTTTGAGATCCATTTCATGTGGAATTCTATCCTTAGGGTTGAATTTGAAATATTGAATCACAATAACAAATACATCACTTGTTCAACTCAAATCACAAGCCAACCCAAGAAAATTAATACAAAACAAGTGTACTTCAGTGCTTTAGGGCACACTTCTCAAGCATATAAAAAATCTAAAGCTACTTTACTACCATAGTAAATCAACCTCTTTAGCTTCTATATGTTTTTTAATTCACTTAAAATCTACATAATGTTATGTGAAATCAACATGAATAACCAACACCATAAACCACTCAACCATGAACATAAAATATGTTGAAATTTGACCATGTAATTACACAAAGTTTGCACAGTGGGAACACTTCAAATAAATCTATAAGATGAAGTATAAATACATACAAACAATTCAATACAAGAATGTAAAATCCAATCTCTCCAAATACTAGTTAGGGAAACCATAAGAAAACCCCATCCAACAACTCCTTCTAGCTAGGAATCACTCCCAACCATAGTTAGTTTATCCACTAAATATCATCAACAAGTTAGTTGACAAATCATCAAGTCCTTCGTGAAACCTATATGTGTATCCCAAAAGTGTAAAAGGTAGTATCTCTCTATGTTCTCCACATCAAGCACTCAAGTAGTACTAGGGTTTCCAAATGCCAAAAAACCCTGGTCTTCATCTCTCACAAGAAATACAAGATCAAGTGCTCCCTTTTTTCATCTAGTGTTTCTACCAAACCCTAGATTCCCTTGTCTTCTCATGGAAAAACCATAACCCTATTCTTCTCTTGAATTTCCTCAAGAACCCTAGTCCTCAAGACAAAAGAGATAAAATTCAATGAAGAAGAGTTCAATGAAAAACAACTAGTCACACTAGCTCTCACATCTCTAGCACAAATATTTGACCACTATGATGAAATGAAAACACTATCTCCTCCTTTTGTTTAGATGAAAGGTGATGGAGGCCAAAAATCATAAAGTGGATCAAGTCCACAACAAGCAACCCAACTAAATAATACAAAGATCAACATGTGAAGTGATCCAACTCTAAATGACACATTTCATGATCCAAGGCATGCATACCCAAAAAGAAAGGTTACCAAGGTGAACACTCAAGACGATTCCAATGCTCCCACTCCAAAGGCCTCCAATGCTCAAACTCTCCCCTTAATCCATGTGTACCTTCATATCCACCCCACCTGAATGATTACTCCTCAATATGAGCATCATTAAGTCAAGTAAAATCCCCCATGCAAGAAACCAAGTGTCCACATGCTATCTCTACGGAACGCCCTCCTCTAAGATTCCCAGTACTCCTCCTCCAAGCTAATTCAACCTACCAAGTAGGTAACCAACCTACATGTGTGTGCCTCATGAAGAATTCATCGAGCTACATTGATCTTTGACATCTTGTGGAAGTGTGCCACATAAGCATCAAGTCAAGGCATAGAAATCCATGAGTAGGATATCTCCAATGTGTATGTCTATCATGGTACAACCGAGGGTAATCAACACACCATGCAACCCACATCACATGAAACACCCTCAAGCATGGTGTAAACACATAAAGAATAACCCCAAAATCTAGCACTCCAAATTTATGAGGAAAGTGGTTTAAAAAACATGTGTCTTCTCCATAAGCATGTAAGACTTCCCTTTGGCTAATGGGTTCATCAAAATGTCAGAAACCTTTAACTCTGTAGGAATATAATCAAGGTTTGTTACACCTTTATGTACCTTGTCTCCTAGTAAATGATAATGGATGTCAATAAGTTAGAATCAATCATGGAACATAGGATTCTAAAAGAGTTTGATGCAACTCTGATTGTGAAAATGTAAAACTGTCGATTCAAAATTCATATCTCCTAACTTAGCCACTAGTTTGTGAAGCCAAAACACCTTACAACTCATTGAATATGATGATATATCCTTACATAAGCAGAATATTTAGTTACTGATTTTCTGCTTATGCATGAAATAGATCAAAAGTGGAAAATAGAGAACAACAAAATACAATCACACACCATACAAAAAATAACACAAATATTTTCTCTGGGAAACCCATGCGGGAGGAAACCCAACTAGAAGGTGAGGTTTCTCTGCTCCCCTTTCTCTGGTATGGAAATAATGCAAGTACAAAGGAGAAGGCACTGCCTATGGAGTTACCTGAGACCTGTGGCATGTTAGGCTACTACAAAAAATTATCCCCCTCTATTATTCTCTCTAATTTACCACTCCTAGTTGTTCTTCTATGATATGGAACAAAATACAATAACATAGAATGGAACTCCCTCTCCTCCTAGTGGCCCAGTATTTAACATAGCCCGATAGTCATCTAGGGTTAGGGTTTTGACTTCCTCAACCTTCAATTGTTATAAGGTTTTGGACATTCTATAATATTCTTGAAATCCCTCATGTGTCTATCCCCATATGCATGAGTAACGAGGGTTTATGTGGCATCCTCTCGTACCATGGTGATCAATACAATAGGTCAACTTCCGAGAGGCATAACTTTTGCATACAAGATTCGATTGACACATGGTATGCACCATTGGAAAGGTCTCAGAATGTAGAACATTCCAAGGGTGTGGGAATTGGTTTTGAACACTATAACCCCAAAAAACATCGTTTAATGCCTCAAAATGGCTCTAGAAGGTTTCAGACCCCAATTTTCCAAACTGGAACCTGCCGCTAAAATGACCCTACAAGCTAGTTCCTCCGATTTTTTCCAATTTTAAGGCATTGCGATAGATGAAAATTAATATAAAAATCCAATCTATATCAAGTAAATTCATGATTCCTACATCAGAAATAAAGGGCTTTCTTCACCTTGCAAGTAAACATGTGTATCATTCCCATGCACCTCAAAATATTTTGGTTGATTTATGTAAACTTCTTCTTCAATCACACCATTCAAGAAGGTAGTCTTCACATCCATTTGATATAAACACCATCCAAAACAAATTGATGATGCAATAATGGTACATATAGAAGTATACTTAGAAATTGGAGCAATGTCTCATCATAGTCAAAACCCTCTTTTTTTTTCTCTTGCAACAAACCTTGCCTTGTATTACTCAATAATCCCATCATTCACATGTTTGATGTTGTACAATAATTTGGAATCAACCAATAATTTCCCCACAAGTCTTAGTATGATATCCTAAACATCATTCTATAGAATTGAGTTATACTCTTTAGTCATGGAATCCCACCACTCATTTTTAATAGGCCTCCTCAAAGCTAGAAGGATCATTCATCTTTCCACTCAAGTGTAAAAAGTGTCATAGGATTAGAAATAAACCTATAAAGGCCACCAACTCATGCACCTATAGTCAAAGTTCTTGGATTAGCTAGAATACAATCAACAATAGAGCAATGTTGCCCTTCAAAAATAATTGTACAATGAAGATATGCCATACAAGAAATTTAAAAATTTAGTTTTATTGAAACTAGGAACACATAAAACATGATTCAAATCCAGAACATCACTTGATGACATTCAGAAGCAAATTGAGGCCAATCCTTCCATATGATATGTAGTATCATCACCAACTTCACTCTCATACCTCCCATTTTCTCTTAGAATTCATTGAAGAGTTTCTTTTGGTAAGTCATATGTATCAATGCCCATCGTCTACATACCATCCAATACTTGAAATAGAGTTAGAAGATAAAAAATAGAACATGGAGAAGGAAGTCTCAAGTTGGGATGATAATTCATGCACTCCTGGTATAGTACCTACACTCCTTGCAACCTATTTATGTTGCTTGGCCTTCCTTTTTTCTTCTTCGGATATAGAGTGGCATTATGTCCTAGATATCGACACCTAAAACATTTTACCTTAATCAAATCCCTATTACCTTAGCTTGAATCTTCCTTCTTACCAATATTCTATGAATTCATGCTCCACCATTTGCATATACTCAAATTCACCCATGAAATATCCTCATTGGCTTAGAATTATATAAATAGGGTTGGAATTGATGTTTTTTTTCTTGTTTAAAGTTTTATAGGATGGATATTTAATTTCCACATATCTTTTGATGTGTCTGTCATGCATCCAGTGCACACAAGTAATAAATCTTATATTATGCACACAAATTTTTCTTACTTGTTGCTTGATTGGCACACATGGTAGAAAAGTATGAAATTGTATCTCTACCACTTGTTCCTAGCTTTACACTAAGAATAAAAGTCACTATTATATATAAGAATTAAATTTAATATGGTAGATGGGTGTAAATTTCAAAGCATGAAGAATATAGATGGTTGAAAATCAAATATGCAATTTACATGAGTATTGGACAACCTAAAACTTCATTAATATGCATATGATGAAGTTGTTGTATTGATATGAATCAGATCTAACAAGAACAATTGGCTATCGATGCAAGACTCTAAGATGATCAACACAAGCAAAATTTAAGGTTGTAGCAGAAGAAGGAGATCGACTTGTTGGTGTCAAGGGCCCCATGTCATCACATATATTTTCCATTTTGTATGTAATAGATGTAAATTCAGGTAGCACAATGTAAAGTAACAATGAGACTTCACGAGACCCTTTCCACATGGGAGAAAAGACAAATAAATAAAGAACTAAAGGAATAACAGACTAAAGGAAAGTTGAAGCATCAGGGATGCTTGACCTTCCAACTAACCTCTTAGTTGACATAGTCTTCTATAATATGTTTCACCACAATGGAAAATGGGTTCTTTGGTTGTGAATGATGTAGAGAGATTTCCCAGATGTAACTGCATAGCATATATATGTACCAGAGAGTCTGTAACTTGCCCATAGCTGAATAAATAAGAGCCTGGTTGAAGCCAAAAGAATGTTGATTTTCCTGTTTGGGTTTTTAGGTTAAATTTCAAGTTTATGTCTGATGATTTTCATGGTTTATGTTTTCTTATCAATGGTTAATTTCTGCACTGTGATTAATGGTTTCATGTGTTTTATTTAACAAATGGAACTTTGTACCAATTTAGACTTGAGCTCATTTTATATGAATATGGACATCATTACGGGTTTGTAAGCTAGTTTAATATCTCGTTAACCATAGTTGTACGTTGATTTTGGATTTGTGAATAGACAACCATCATTCATGATCTGTTGCTATGATTCCGGGTTTATAATTTTTTTTTTAGTCATTGAGCTCATTCTCGACCTCGCTGGGCGTTTTTTGATGCAAACCCCCTGCCTCTCCTAGGGTCTGTGAGACCCCCCAGTGTAGGATCGATCTAATATGGAGTCAAATTGACTCTTATGGCCTCTTGTTAGCCCCAAAACCAGTTAATATAGGCCCCTTTTTTCTCTTTGTTCAGGTTTAAGAAAACCCATGAGCGCTTTCCTTTGGCGCTTTTAATTTTTTTTTTAAATTTGAATAACAGGTGCTAGCTCCCTCTGTTAAGCCCCTTTCCTTCATATGACCTCAATATATGACCCAGAGCTTAACCCAAAAGGTTATAATCCTTCAGGCTTCATAATTTTAGATGCCAAGCACTTATCTAATCTCCCGAAGTGTCCGGTAGCTGAAGCTACGGATCAAGTGCCACGCACCCTCCTTCAAATCGACGGTCAAGGTGCATCTCTCCTTCAGAGCTTCTGATGAATTGTGGTCAACTCTTCCTCTGTCTCTTCCTCCTGGAGTACTAAACCTATGAATACATGATCCTGTGACGCGTGTCCACGATAGAATTTCTCCTTCGGGCTTTGAAAGTTGGTGCTCCATTACACGTGATTTTCCCCAAAGTGCCTTTCTTCCAAGGTGTTACACATTATTTTCGTCATCCCTATGACCGTTAATGATGTAAACCTATATGTTTCCTTCAGAGGGGTCAGTGGCCTGAGTTCCTAAAGAGAGAAGGGAGAAGAACTTTTCCTGAGAAAAGAAGTTGCATTTTCCGTTGTAAAAACCCTGTAAAAAAGGAAGTTNGATTCACTATGGTACAAAGATCGCTTATATTTATGTAAGAACTCCCAACTCAAACAAAAGGTACTATTGGAATTACACACCTCTCCAGTAGGAGGACACTCGTGATTTTTGAAAACCTACCATAGGTGTTACACATTATTTTCATCATCCCTATGACTGTTAATGATGCAAACCTATCTGTTGCCTTCAGAGGGGTCAGTGGCCTAAATTCCTAAAGAAATAAGGGAGAAGAACTTTTCCTGAGAAAAGAAGTTGCATTTTCCGTTGTAAAAACCCTGTAAAAAAGGAAGTTCGCAGGTTGCTATATAGGCAGGGTGCGAGAATGACTAATTCTCGCAGGTTGCACCATAGCCAAGTTGCAAGAGGTTCACAGGTTTCTCTTAGGCAGGGTGCAAGAATGCTTACACGTGGGAAAAACAAGTGTTTTCTCAAATCTTATAGAAGGAGAAACTTCCATGGTGAGGTGGCATCCAAATGGTTTGGATCTTACTCACTTTCATGATTTAGTGGGATCATCCCAACCTCCTCACCTTATCCTCTTCAACTTATAAAAGGAGAGGAGTTCTCATGGAGAAAGTTAGCTTTGGTTAGCTTGGAGCTTTGGTTAGCTTTGGAGCTTTTGAGATTAGCTTGGACTGGATTGAGCTTTGGAGATTTTTAGCTTGGCTAGATGAGCCACTTTGTCAAGATAGATTGTGAATATTATCAGATATGTGCTCTTAGAATTCTTGGACTGGAAGTGTGTGGGGAACGAAGGATAGTTGGAAGGGACCTTACGACATTAAGGCCATGGTTGTAATCTCTCTTTCACATTTAATATGATACAGTAATATGATTCTTTCCTATAAATCTTGTTGTGTTTTATTGTATGATTCCTTGATCACATACATATGTTTATATTGAGTTTATGCTATTACTAT
>JASDQU010401843.1:0-10201 GCA_032191745.1 Picea mariana | reverse complement strand
TTGTACTCTATTCAGTTGTTGTTGATAAACCCAAGGATTGTAGTCCATAATAAAAAGAAAATTGTACATACATCTTGTGTTCTTTGTGTCCATTATAATGATGACTTGTTGATGATATATTGTTGATATATGTTGCTAATATGTGCCAACATCTAACTGGTTATAAATGAGAGCAATGAGTAATGAATAAATGTTGAATGCTAATTGATAAGTTTTGTGCAAGAGGGAATTTTTGGGAAAAAGAGCCTCACACTCATTCACCCCCCCTCTAAGTGTGGTAGGTGTGTCCAACATATCCGAATTACCCCATTGATCAGAATGCTCCTCTGATCCTCCTCTTGGATGGTGAGATTGGTTAACTTATCATCATCTTCATTCACATGGTCTACAAATCCACATGAATCTTTATCCATCAACACTCCTTATTGATATGAACTCTTAACAGAGTCTGTGAGACTCTCAGAAAGTCTCATCTCTTTCCCCCTGCCCACCTATCAGTTTATGAGATCAACCAATCCCATCTCATTTCCCACCCGAAAATTTGAACTTTCAACACTGCTCCTCTAGCAATATACGATACCTTCCACTGATCTCTTTCCATTTCCCACCTGGCAACTTGAAAGTCCATTTCTGCCCACCTAACAGTTTATGAGATCCTCTGCTAATATCATATCGTTTCCCACCTAGCAATCTGAATTTCCACTGTTGTCCTCCTAACAGTCTATGATATCCTCCAATGATCTCATTTCATTTCCCACCTGGCAATTTGAAAAATCATCTTTTCTCTCCTGACAGTTTATGAGATTCTTATCTGATCTCACGTCCTCCTCATCACTGAGGCGTTTCCCAATTTTTGGTTCACGGATGTAAACCACTTCTTCCTCTGTGTCACTGAGGTTTTTGACATACCTCAACCACCTCTTTAACAATTGTTGTTGTCTTCTGGCCAACAATCTCTTGACTGATCAATTCAGCTTCTTCTTCAAGGGCCACTCATACACCCAATGTGCTTTAGCATCTCGTTGCATTTTTAATGTCAACTGCTCCATCCTTGCTCTTATCTCACTAAGCTCCAGATCCATCTCTGGATTGTTCTTCTCTTTGCGTTCTTCTCTTCGACCATGCTCATGGCCCTTAGTATCCATTTCTACCTTCTACCTGCCCTTCTAGCAAGTCTATGGATCACTCTACATATGTGAGCATCTCCATCTTCTCTTACAACTCACCTATTTGTTTAAATTTTTGATGTTGTACTCGTGCAAAAACCTCCTCACAGAGAATCAATACCCTACTTCCTTCACCTGCTGACTACAGACAAATTCCTATTTTTGATACCACCTGATGTTATCAAGTCATCTCCTTTCACCGTCTCGCTATTTTCCTGTTGTCTACAAACAAAATTATGGCCTCCTCCTCTTTCTCTTTCACCTGAAATCTATAGACGAAATTCAAGATTTGTCTCCTTTTGCCTGAAATCTACAGACAAAAATATCAACTCTGATACCATCTGATGGTGTGTATCAGAGTGTATCCTTTCTATGCTCTCCGCTACAGAATAAATAATCTGTTCTCTGATACCACCTGATGCAGAACCCCTACCCTCCTGGGGTTCGACGAACTCCTGGTCTAGGATCTTTCTAATTGCATAGTCAAATTGAATCCTAGGGTTCCTCTTTGAAACCAAATCAAATATTCACAGGTCCCTTTTTCCTTATGTGCAGGTCTGTCAGACCCATGGGCTAATTTCTGCGTGCTCCCAAAACACTAGTTCAGGCGTAAGCCCCTTTGGCATTAGCCCCTCTTTCATACGACCCTAGGTCATGTCCTTGTGCTAATGCATGATTGCAAGCACAACAAGAGTGGTTTCAAACCAACCCTCTTTTTGACCCGCAATCCTCCTCCTGCTGCCACGTATCCCTTTACGAATACCGTGGTTCTAATTGCGGCCTACTCTAGAATAATTATCCTCCGCGCAAGTTCTAGTTATGAAATCCTTTCCATCCGTCGATCTCCTATCTCTCGAATCTTCCTCACGATCAACGACTGTTATCAAATCTCCTTTCCTGCCATTTACGCACAATCACATATCTATGCGATCTGTCGACACGTAGCTCCCCTCTAAATCAACGACTACGGCTGATTCCGGCTTTACGAACTTCTGGAGTTTCAACTCTCAATCTCTGCTTTCCTTCGTATGACAACCTTTTGGAGTGGAAGATTTTTTGCCACCTGTCTCCCTAAACCTATGGACATGATCTCCTTCGCAGATCCTGCCTTCAGAAATCTCAAATCTCAAAATCGTGTCCTTGCTGACTAGGTATCTCCCGGAGCGTTTCCACCCGAACTTGATGGATTTCCACCACGCGTCCTCCCGAATGATAGATGGTCCCAAATGACTTCAGGACTTCGGGACTTTTGTGAGTCCACCCTTCTATGTGTACACAAAGTGTTAAATCTCGCGCATCTTCTCGTGATCCGACGACGGGTGATCTTCTGCGCTCAGATCCAATGCTTGAGATATGTTTCATCCTCTGTGCTTCCTCTATTCGTTGGATGCAGATCTAACGGTCTAGGCTCCTCCCCACAACCGATAAGATGGTTTTTGTCGCTCCCCCTCCTGAGCTTTTGATTTCTTCTTACTTGGAATATTTCATCAGTCTTCAAAGGTTTTCGGCCTTCAAACTTTCTCCCGCGAACTCGACTATCTTGGGTCTCGCTTACGCTCTTTCAAGCACTATCTCTTCTGATCTTTTGGATTTAGAATAAGTTTGTCCTCTATGCACTCTTTGTGTTATATCTTTTGAGATTGTCCCCTTCTAAGGTTCTGATCTCCCACGCACTCCTTTCATTTCTAGGATTTCGTCAAACTCAGATCCGAAGGATTTCTTGGAAAGAAATTCTTCTCGCCCTTCTGGCGTTCTCCTTGCCCAATGCACACCTTGCAGAGCTGCTTCTTATAGAGTATTCAATAAGTTTGTTTCTTCCTGAACTCAACACAAAGTTCCCTTAGTGCACACTTTCACCCGCTCGATGCCCGCCTGGCAGAGCTTTACAGAGTTCTCAATAACTCTGGTTCTCCCTGAACTCAACAAAGAGTTCTTCCCGTGCACTCCTTACACTTATACTGAAGAAGGTTCAACGATATCTCTCCTGAGATTTTCCTGAGGTTAACTCACCTCTGTCAATGCACTCTTTGTGGACTGTGTGCACTCCTTGCACTCGGAAAATCAAAATGAGATAAACAATTAAAACTCATTCAATACTTCATCAATTCACGCATTCACAACATGAACGACATAAAAACATAACAATAAACACAAACATACAAACACACCATGTGCAGGAAAAATTGTTTTTTTTATTATCTCCGTGTGTCTATATAGATGTTTACAAAAATTGGACTGCAATAGAGTCTTAGTTCTCTCAATCTCTCTCTCAGAACTATTCTACCTCCTAAGTCTCCTAAGACTCTTTCTACCCGAGATCTCTCTCTCTCAAGTCTCCTAACTCACAAAATGAGGGCTGTATGAGCTTATCCTCTTCACCGCCTTAGTGCCATCACTGTCTCAGTTACGACACCATACCTCTATGACCACATTCCATAAATGAACATCCAGACCTGACTACGATCTGGACCTGCTACAGGAAACCATTTAAGGCAACCCTATCCACTACCCGTACAGAGGCATGGCCTGGCATTTATCAGTGTTACAACATATAATTTGTATAGGATTATATTCAAAATTTAAGAATGGGAGGGTCATTGCCTCTCCCTTTCTCCAATGCGCGTCTGTGTGTTGGCGCATTTGTTGAGGTGGAGTGATGCTCTGGCATCAAGTTTTAAAATGGAAAAGCCAATAAGATAAGTGGAACACCTGGATTAATTGAATATTTTGAGGTTGTTGCTTTTGCATGTTTATGAAACAAAAGAACATAAATAGAACACGTATGTTTTAAACAACAAATGATCAATGATGAAAAAGAGAACATGTGTCGGTTTCATTTGCATTGCATCCCCTCCTCCACTTTTTAAAACGAAACAGAATGGTCATTGGCTCCATGTGAAGAATGTTGATTATTGCATTATCTAGATCATGAGTCCCTTCATCGTTTGCAAATAAATTTGGTCAAACTCATTATTGATCGACTACTTTGAAGCCATTCCAGGCATTCCCAAAATCACACAGGGATACAAACCTGAGACATGGATGCTTGAAGCATCTTCAGTTGGCACAAAATTGCATCTTGGAATGAATTTTGCAAATGTATACATGAATTCATCCCTCTAATAGTAAGTCATTATTTGTCTCAACTACCTTTTTACATGATATAACCATAATTTTTAAATGGGAGTGATCCTTGAGGATTTGTTTTTTATAAAAAGTTATATTAATAGTATGGATACCATTTATTTCAGTGTCATACCTTTAAAAATAAAAATAACAAATATATATTCAAAAATAATATAATTAATTTTTAATAATATGTGAGAAATTTTAAATATAATAATTTATTTATTTTATTGAAAAAATTAATAAGTTATTAATTAACTAAATTTTTTTATATTAAATTAAATATTTTTATATATCAATATATACATCTTATTTTCAATTTCTCTTTATTTACCAAATACACATATTCTTTTATACTTATATTTTGTCTTTTTATATATTTTTTACACAAATACACATATTCTTTTATACTTATATTTTGTCTTTTTATATATTTTTTACATAGACAAAATGAAGCTCTAATCAAGGAACTGGGGGTGTTGGCTCAGAGAATTAAGGATATACACTTGGAAACACCATTTTCACAACCCTTTGTAATTCAATCCTTGGCCTATGGTTACAATGTTGTCCGTTTTTTTTTCACTATGGTCATTGTTTTTCTTTTCTACACCATCTTTTGGAGAATGGGTCAAAAGATGTAAGAAATTATGCTTGGTGGCCTTTACAACCATTTGGTTTATTATTATCATTTAAATGATGCAATATTATATTTTTAATTTGTGATATGATATAAGCAACAAAAAGTTCTGAATGCTATGGATTTATTAGTGTTATTCATAAGTGTGAACAATGCTTCTTCAATCCATCCTGTAGTAGATGTTGAAGGAAAGTTTCTACAAAGAAAAAGCAGCCAAAATGTACTCATGCCTAGTTTTGATAGACGATTTGGATTCAATACCTATAGTATGTTCCTTTGTTCCGTAAATGTGCAAAAGAAACAACCACAGAGTCTTTAATCAACCCACATGTTCCAATGGATTTTCCATTTTAAAACTTGGGTGGCAGGGACCTTGTTATTATGTTACATTATACATTTCCGTTATATTGTGTTGTAAAAGGTATTCTATCAATAGAAAAGATAATAATATATTTCAATAATAATCAATGTAGATTTATCTTAGTTCTGAATATGTCAAGCTCATAAAGAGATTTAATCTCTTGATATAAACAAAAAGTTCACAAATTTTTGCATTATCAAAAATATTTTTATCTTAAAAAATTAAATCTTTTAATATTTTATAAATCCTAAATTAAATACTTGAAATGTGATCACTTGAATGTTAATCTTCATAGCCTTTCTTTGGAGGGAAACTTGAAACCTTCACCAGTCATAGGAGAAATTATTCACTGATGATAAATCTTACATACAAAATTAAGAAAACAAAAATATCAAAAACAAGAGATTATATATGGATAAAGTTGATCACCGACCCATATTTTATCATAGAATTAGAACTCAACATTTTGCCACAAACCAATCAAAACAACCACATTAACATCAAATCCTAGAGGAGCCCAAGACCAATTTAAGTGCTTTATATATATATTTTTAAAAAGTAGGCACTATACGACTTAAAGGCAACCCAACTAAGGCCACCAAGCCTGAACTCTAAATTTCGCTGAAATGTAACCAAGGAGGAAACCTTATGCCCTTTTCAAAAGTCAGTGCTATGAATTGTCATCTCAGATATTTACTTTGGTTTTCCAAAAAATTAAAGAATAGTACCCCTGTACACATCATGGCAACACTGATTGTATAATAAATTCCAGTGTAAATTAGAAGGGATGGGATATAGGAATAAAGACAAAATCTACATTATAACACACTGGTTTAAATGACATTGGAAAATAAAAAAACCTCTCAATACATATTATTATTACCTAATACAAATGAGGTTCGTATGACAGGGCCAAACCTTAGCAGAGATTAAAAAAGAGAGACATAAAGGCAACCTTATTCATTTCCAAACCCCTAACACAATATTGAAGGACTAGTCCTTGGGATTTGTTGTTCCTGAGTTTATACTTAAGGCGTCAAAGTATAATGTCAAAGCATCTAGGATTAAAGAGCATTTAATATGAAAATAAAATCAATACTCTTAAGAAAATGAAGCTATGGTAGATTCTGAAGTTGTCTTTGCCTAGCTTCCCAACGTTCTCGGACACGTATGTCCTGTTCAATCACTGCCCATGAGCGTTCAAGCTCCACCTGGGTATTAGCGGTCTCTAGGATGGTATTAAACAAGGGTAAATCAATGTTGTTCTGATCAGTGAGATCGAGGTCAATATTGGGCTGCCTTGCAATAGGTACAGTCATGGAGGAAAGAAATAATCAATGGATCTGTTGCTTTCTTTTTTTATTAAATTTGTTTTTCTACTTTCAATTATATGAGAAACATTCCTAAGATTGAATTAAGGGTAAACCAGCTCAGAGTCCATGTTGGCCCTTGACCAAGTTGTGAGGGTTCTTGGTCATGTTTGAACATTTTGGACTTCGACAGACTGTCGAATTTAGAGCACAAGACGAAGCAGAGATCGCGGGATCTCGGCCCCTTTTTGGGTCCTTTTTGGGATTTGGGAATATGTAACAGGTATGGGAATGTCGACCCATAGGTTTACCCATTCTTAGGCCTATTTTTTAATCTATAAATAGATGTCTAGGTGATGTAAGGAAATATAGAGAAGATGCATCTATGTGATGTTATGCTAAGTGCAAGTGTGGTTTTTAAATGCTTTGTGCATACTGTGAGAGACTTGTAGAGCTAAGTGCAAGTGGTTGTAACAGACTGTGAAGGGCTGTGTGCTGTAACGCAAGGAAGAAGGATCTAGCGAGATGCGCAGATATTATGTCCTATGCGAAGTAGGGTTTTGAGTCTTTGTGCATATAACCTAATGAAGAAGCTAATAAAGAAGAAGAGTTGGTGGACGTAGCCCCAGGGTGGGGGTGAACCACGGATATGTTGTGTTGCTCTGCTTTGTGCGATGTGTTGGTGTATTTATGTGTTATTTGCTAAGTGCTTGATATAGATAGATAGATAGATATGTTTATGCTTTGTGCTTATGATGAATTTGGATGCTAGACCTGACATAGGTGAATGTGCTTAGTGCTTGAATCTGCTAGATCTGATCCATTTATTTATGCTAAGTGCTTAAATACATTAGATCAGGGTGAATGCTGCAATGCTCTGTTTTCTCTGCAGAGTAGATATTGGTTAAATAATGATGAACTAACGGTGCTAAGTGCTCTATCAAGTATTATAATCACAAATATGTGTCCCAGCTAAGGTTGCAGACACCTGAGTCTTGCAACCACCCCTGCCTCTACCTCGGGTGAGACTTCATCTACTTCACAGGTGTTGCCGAAAGGGCCAGTAATTAGGGTTTTTTCGATGCGTTGTTGTAGCGTTGAACCCTGGGTCTACCCCTGTGCCAACAAATGGTTCCGTTGCCAGGACCTAAAGCTGTGATTGCTAGGAACTGAGGAAGAAGAAGCTTTGTGCAAAGATCCGACCTGAAATTGTGAAAGCTCTATGCATAGATCTATTCCTCTAGTGCGTAGTACTCTACTTAGTTTGACAAGCTCTGTGCTAAGGAAAAAAAGTCTGATTTGAAGAAAAGAGGTAAGATCTGAAAGCTTTATGCTCTAAGAAAGGTAAAAGTGAGAATTTTTTATTAAAAGAGGTAAGATATGAAATATCTGTAATCTGATAAAGGTAAGAATATTGAAAAGTTCTAGATCTGGAAGCTTTGTGCTCTGTATAAGTAAGATAAGTGGAAATGTTTGTTTCAACAGTATAGATCTAGGTATGTTTGATAGATTCTATCCTAGCTTGAAANATATGATTAGATCTGATAAGAATAGTGAAAAATATGTTATACCTATGCATAGAAAGAATGTTTGGAATAATAAATGTATGCAAGATCCTAGAAAGAAATGTTTGCAGGTTAGCTACCATGATCCTAGTGCGCAGCACAGAAAAGGCTAGGGATCATTTAAAAGAAAGAGAGGATTAACCCTATGTTACAGTTGCAGAAGACTGGGACATCTTGCTAAGGAATGCCCTGGGAGAAGACCTAGTTGTCTTTGTTGTAAAGCTATGAACAACAAAGACAACTAGGTATTCTAAGGTTGGATTGCCCTAGAATGATTGCTAAGGTTGAAAGAATGAATATGAACCAAGAAAACCCTAAGGCATATCTAGAAACTAAGATTATGACATAATCCTAGAAAGAATCAGAGAAAGTATTGCTACAGATGAAAGAAACCCTGAATGACCACCGACATGTCATATAATCAAATATCTTCAAAGAAAAAGAATGCCTTGAAGCAACAATAGGAGACTTCGACATTGATTGTGTTCTAGATGAGGAAACACAGGTGAATATCATGACAACGAGAACTTGGGAAGCTATAGGGAGGCCTGCTATGATTCATTCACTAGGAGGAATATGACTATTCAAAGGAAATATGATAAACCTATGTGGAAAGATCACCTGGATACCTATGAATGGCAATGGAACTTCGACAAAGGAATATTTTGAGATTATTAAATTTATTGAGAACAGTGCCCCATTTAACATGCTACTAGGAAAACCTTGGATTGAAAGATATCAAGCCAGAAGGAAAGAAGAAGAGGAAGTTTTAGAACATCAAAAGCAAGAGTTAAAAGAATTCATGACTAGAAGGATCACATACTTGATTGAAGAACATAAGAACAAATCAAATCTATTTAAAACCAAAGACCCGGATGTCAAATTTGCAAGAACACTAGAAGACCCACATAAGTTTGAAGTACCTATTCCAGATAAAGAAGAAGGATCACCCTCGAATCTTAGGAAAGAATCTCAACAATGCGAAGTAACTATGCCAAAAGAAGATAAGAATTAGAACGAAAAAAGGCATACCGAGATGAATCTCACTGGGAAGAAGGCTAGAAAGCTAAGTAAGAAGAGAGCTAAGATTGACAAGTTGCAGAAGGTTCTAGAGAGAACCTCGCAGAAGGAAAATTTGCAAAATTGGAGCTTCATTGGGATATCAGAACAACGACACATGACACTTTGCCATGGTGAAGCAATATAGTCATTGGAGACATTATAACCGTTAGACCAACACTCTGAACAAGTAGAAAGGAATTTATGGTCAGACAGATCACCATCCGACCATTGGGACTGCGCCATAATAGACAGAACAGAGTTAATGAAGGATTCTAACCTGTTGCAAGAGATCCATTGCCGAGTTAACTATTTATCCCATCGTGCCATGCATCGAGAACACTTTTTCCAACCGAGAGTTTGAGCCCGCAGACTAAGTTTATTTTTCACATTGTTCATCGCGCTCTTTCTCTCTATCCCATTACTTTGTCTAAGTTACCCTTTGAACCTAAGATTGTTAACCTCGAGCATGCATGTCAGACGAGTTGAGCACTACAGAGAAAGTTGTTGAAGAATTTCTGATCGACCTCATGACTGAAAGAGTCATGTCAATGTCTACAGGTGTACAAGCATCATCGATAAAAGGAATTCTATCCTCTCCGTCCACTTCTCGCGGAGTTGAACCATCCCGACCATCAGATGAAAAGAGAACCAAGCACAGGGATGATCTCGCGAATGACAAATTGATCCCGACCATATTACCCACCTATATACCACCTCCAAGCGGCATGGTGAATCGAGATAGCTTGCCCAGATATTTTGAATACACCTTGGTTACAGCGTACCTCCCGAAGGGGATATGTGACATCTCCAAAAAATAAAATATTTTTGAAATTTAAAATTGCTAGAAATTTATTCCGTTTTTAGTAAATTTGAATTTGGAAAAAATTTGACATTTATGGCAATTCCAAATTTCGAATTTGGTAATTGTAATTAATTATTTTGACTGTTGGGCAGAGACCTGATTTGACCTAACT